>JAODUO010001447.1:122500-185000 GCA_025642075.2 Ridgeia piscesae | reverse complement strand
GAACGTCGGCTTAAACATAAATCAGTATGTCAATATTAGTAAAACGTATACCTACGTTCAGCTGATCCTTTCGATCTCGTTCATCAGCCCAAACCAATAGTATTACAAATATTGTCCAGGCGACAAGGAGTACAAGAAGTACAACTGGGTTGTATTTAATTCGTCGAAGTAGTGTTATGTCACCTATATGGACTGGGTTTGGTGGTACCAAATATTGACCAGCGAAATATGTAAGATGATTGCAGCTGCACGCCAAATATGACGATGAAGTTTCTGGTAAGACCTTGAAGAAGACATTAAACAGTAACTTTTCAATCGCCTCACATGTGTTTATATCGACACAAAGTTTTAGGAGTATAACAAATGTAGTCTACTAGTCGGGAATGTACACGTTTGCAGTATGTTCAGTCACATCCTCTGACCATTAGCTGCCTATGTGTCAGCATTTATATTATGTGCACCTAATACTATAGTTACAGACACGTAATGCATATGTGCATATATCTGATTACATTTATTGTCACTTTCTTGACAATAATTCATTCAGTGGTAGTATGAATGCATATGTGAGGATGACTAGGCATTTATATCATCACTATGCAGCCATAGTGTCCCGTGGTTGGGCGAAGCCTGCTGCATGCTGCTTTCACATATACCTTATGCCAGATGGTACCCTTCCAGCAATCGTCTAGTTCGTCAATCTAACCTCTCGCTGTTATTCCTTTTAGGGTTTCCAGGTGGTGATATGCATTGACCTTCGGTTATATCATATCCTGCTGACGTACCCTGACCTGCCCAGGTCCATTTCCGTCTTCTGATTAGTTCAATCACGTCTGTGGCATCTGCCTTTTCTCTAGCCCAGATGTTTGTTTCTCTATCCCATTATGGGATGTTTAACGTACTCATTTCCATCTTTGTTTGTGTGGCTGCTAGTTTGTGAGTTGCTTGCCTGGCGAGTGCCCATGTTTCCTCGCCCTATGTCACTGGTGGAAGTACGCATGCGTTGTAGACTTGGCTCTACAAGAATGTTCCAAAGTTACCCTTGACGATGTCGAGGTGCTTGGCGAATGCTGTCCATCCTGCTATGATTTTTATTTGAATATTATTGTCTTGGTTATTGTCTCTGGCGCTGTATCTCTGTCCCAGGTAGATGTAGCATTCAACGTTCTCGATCTGAGTGTTATTGACATTGGTTGTATCTCATATATGAGGGTGTCGTCGCGAAGCGAAGATGACTAAGATATTCGCCGTTACTTCAAGCCAAGTCTGTCGTCGGAATATGCTTTCGAGTGCTGCCGTGAACAGCTTCGGCGATATGGTGTCTCCTTGTCTTACTCCTCTCCTGATGTTGATCTTGTTGTTTACTTTGTGTAGGTGTACTGTCATCGAGCTGTTGGTGTAGATTTCCTACATAAGTTCGATGTACGCATTTTCTATCTCCTGTTTTGAGGCGAGGTCAATACTGCTAGAGTTTGCACTGAGGCTAAGGCTTGCTCCTAGTGGATTAATGCGATGCAGAGTGTTATATAATATTCTCTGTACTTCTCCTTTCTTTGGTTTAAGACGTGGATGTGGTATGTTGTTAAGTATACGCTTCTGAATCCAGCTTGCTCTCGTGGCATATTTTCGTCGAGTGCCTTCCCTAACATTTTCGTTTGTACTTCTGTGCAGACTTTATAGATGTGTGATAATAGACATATCGGTCTGTAAATCTTGAGGTCTTTCCTCTTTCCCTTCTTGAAAATTTTCATCATCTTAGTGTTCTTCTACGCTGTGCGTATTCGTCCTTTGGGTAATAAGCATTTAGTGTACAGCTTAGCAGGTGTCTTCTAGATGGCATCTTCTCCTGCTTTCAATGTCTCGATGTTTATAATGCGGTCGTTGCCTGTTGCTATCTCCTTTTTCATATCTCGTAGTGCTGCTTCTAACTCCCATGATGTTATCTCTGGTACCTAGTTTGGGTCAGTGTGGATTACGGTACTCTATCCACTGTCGTATAGCTAGGTGAAGATTTCCTCTAATCATTTTATGACCTAATCTTGATTATTGATTTCTCTAGTCTGCTTGCCTAGGAGTGTGATCAGTCTGTCTTGGCCTAGCATCTGCGTTCTTCGGACTTTCTTCAGGCTCTTTGATGCCATGATCGTTTCCCTATGAACTCACGATTGTATTTCCTGATGTCCTCTCTTGCTTTCTTTTTGATGGTATTGCATATTTCTGCATACTCTTTTCGCTGTTTATTGTCGCCGTTTCCGGCCATTTCTAGTCGTTTCTTCAGCAGGACTTGTGTTGGTGATAATATCCTCGATTTATGTGGCTTGTTAATTTCCTTAGCTACTCTTGACGTGCTTTGTTGGATTATGTAGGCGATGGTTTCGCTCATGGTGTCGATGTCGTCTAGTTATTGTAGTGCTCGTATCGGTTTCTCAATTCAAGTTCGAATTGGACCTTCTTTGAGCCTATTCGTGTGGCATCTACTCTTGGTGAGCTCTTGATCATCAATGTTTTCCTCTGTCAACTTGGATGTTGCTCATATCCAGTCTGTAATCACTCCCAATGTTGACTTGGTTGATAACTGTTACGTCTGTGACGAATTTCGATCTTCTTTACACCGTTTGGGATTTTCCACGTCCATCTCCTCCCTGCTTTCTTCTGGAATATGGTATTCATGATTTTGTACTTTCTTGATGTTGCACATTCTTCCAAGGTGTTGCCTCTTTCGATAGAAGCCCATATTTGCTCTTTGCCGTTTCCATAGGATTTAATATTTTCCCTATTTGAGCATTGAAGTCACCCATCACTATCTTGTAGTGGTTTGGTTTCCCTGAAGTATCACCGACGTCGTTGTAGAAGTTAATGATGTCTTCCTCGGACTATCATGCTGTTATGCATATACTTGCTCTATCTTTAGGGTTTAGCGCTTTGTTATGCACATACCAAGTTTCGCTACTCTGGGGCTGATGCTGTTAACCCTCATTATGTGGTCTTTCCATTTTCTGTTTATGAGAAAGCCTACTCCTGCTTGGCAGTTGTTTGCAGTTGTATAGTAGGTGGCCGCTTTGTAACATAGTGAAACATACTTCTGGTCTTCTCACTTCGGATGTTGTGGGTCGCTATCTTCAGTCAAAGTACCCTTTTCGGCGGCTCGTTTTGACCCAGAGTTTCTTAGCAGCCCCTGCACATAGTCCTAGTTGACCAGAGCCGCCTCCTTAGTCATGGACTCTTTCGGTGCCGCTGAGGACTGGGGGGCATGACTTTGTGGTGCTTTGCATGCTTGTTTTGTTGGCCTACCCTTCTACGCTGGCCAGTGCGGGTTGGAAGGGGCAGGCGATATAGGGTGAACGAAATTGCCCAAGTTTCAACACGGTGGCTGTATCAGTACCGAACAACTGATTTCCAGGCAACGGGATTCGAACCGGGTTCCCGTAGTCTGCAAATCAGTTGTTCGGTACTGAGACAGCCACCTTGTCGATATGTCAAACCATGTTTGCTCAAAGCGCATTACTCTATATATATATTAAAATATATATATATATATATTATATATATATATATATATATAATAAAAATTACATTACACGCGCGATATATATATATATATATATATAATATCCCTTTTTGAACGAATGCATTTCACACGGTTATATATCCGAACAGCTGAAATACCATGTTAAAGGAAAAAAATCGAAACCATGTGTAATGATCATTTCTATAAATCAATTAGTCGTGAGATATATAAAATAAAGCACCGGGTCACTTAGCGACGTCGACGCTTGCCGATAATATTATATATATATTAATATATAATACTAATAATAAAATGATTATGTACCATATATATACTATATTTCAGTAGCTAGTGCGTATAATATTTAAAAATTAATCTAAAATAAACTTATTGAATAATATGGACAGAAAAATGCTAATTATTTAATATTATATATTAGTTCCTAACAAAATTGCACAACATGGTATATATATATATTATATAATAAGTAGGGCTAAAAATATATTTGGTATTATTAGTGTGGGTTACACTATGCTTTCTAGTTTCTATTATATCTCTCTGCAGATCATCTTAAAATTATATATATATATATATATATATACATGTGCGTATATGTGTGTGTATATACATAGTGTTCTGATTATGTTCACCATGCGTGCAGGTTTTCTTATGGTAAGTCTCTTGACAAAGACATACAAAAGACATGTAGCTGCTCATACAATAACGCAACACACCACGCAATATGTAATGTGCAACACTTACAAACTTACTTGACAACCGTCATTATTCCAATTATCATTCTCGGCATCCCAAAACATACAATCTGTGACATATCTGACGACTGTGAGACTGACGATAAACTTAATATCGTCGTCATCAGTTTCGTCTTTTCCTGAACAAAACCCACATGGACCAATCGAGTGTTCCATGCACCGCTTACACAGTATTGTGTCATATACGGTTGGCATAATTCCTACGTAAGCCATCGTGGTCACTTCGCTACAGTACACGGTTCCATATAGTCCGACGGAGGAACTGTTGGCGTCCTCAACAACATACTCAAGTCCCGACGATGTAGTGTGGTGTTCCATCCGTGCCTGTCTGGTCTTCGCGAAATCTACGACAATAAGTGTTGCGGTTTTACTCAGCCGTTCACCGCCGTAGAAGTCCCATAAGTCGGGCTTCTTGTGCGTCTTAACTACAACAACGAGCCTTATTTTGGTCGTCGCTGTTATCTTAAAGTGGAACCCTTTCCTACAGTAGACGAGAGACGCGTAAATGTTGATGTCGTCCTTTTTCACATGGGCATGTCTTTTTGCATAAGAAACATTATAGACAATAGTTCCTATGGCGTTATCTGAAAACATAATACATTATTTTTAAACTCATGAAATGTAACAACTTGTAGTAAAATAATGAATTTTTAGGCTATGTAATTTACACCCAAAGAAAATGCAACACGTGTTAGTGCTCACAATACTGTTGCATTGTTACTGATATTTCCAAGATATATTTGTTCTAAGTTCAACATGTCAGCTATTCTGGGTTCACCCCCAACTGCATCATTTGTTTCAGCATTGTTTGCTTGATTGGTTAGATATTACAATTACTTATATTGAAATAGTAGTACTTGTATTATTTCAACATTTTCTGAAAATCGGTAATGACATAAACATACCTTGTTATATATATATATATATATATATATATATATATATATATATATATATATATATATATATATATATATATATATATACATATATATCTTAGTATTTCGCATTTGGATAGTCATTAACCGAATCGTGATAAGCTAAACCAGTAAACCAATGCCCATTTTAATAGCGTGTACCTTGCTTTGGAAGGGGGACGTCAATGCTGATATAGTTGGTCGTTTTCTTAATTGTCCAAGTGCTGATTCTTTGTAATAATCAACGGAAATTGCACCAGGTAACAAATGTTTTGTAGAGCGGCTCCACACGTACGGATTCCTCTTCTGGTGGAATACCTTACATATTTAAAAGATACAATGCACATTGAATTTGTAAGTAATTCAATACCATAATTGTTTTACAATTTATTTTATATCAGTATAGTAACATAAAAAATATATATACATTATGTATATATATATATATATATATATATATATATATTATATTATATATACATACGTAATGTATATATTATATATAATAAAAAGTAAATATATAATATATATATATATATATATATATATATATATATATATTATATACATACGTAATGTATATATTATATATAATAAAAAGTAAATATATATATATATATATATATATATATATATATATATACATATACATATGTGTTCCAAGATACTGCAATCAATATTCTTCATATACAAGTATAACATTGTATAGAAATTGCACGATCACGAAAGTAATTAGAAAATATGTCCTGCACAATTATATCTTATGGATTTGGGTTACCTATTCATATTATATATATATATATATATATATATATATATATATATATATATTACGTAATATTAAAATAGAGTTACTTTAAGCTATCGGAGCGGCGATTGTACAAGATGAAAGACACTCTCACAATACTTTCACTTGTTGCACAGTAATTTATTATACAACTAACTGCTACAAATTTCAAACTGGCTTGTATCCAAAGAAGGTCAAGAGTGAAACCAAAATCCGGCTCTGTTACGCTTCCTTAGAGCAAAGTAGAATAATATATATATATATATATATATATATATATATATATATTCTACTTTGCTGTATGTATTATACTCTACATCGACTATTATTAATAGTGTGAGGTGTATTGTTATGTATGTTTTCTTTGTATTTCGTCTTTCGTAATGTCTTCTGCATTGACGAGGTTTAGATTCTTAGTGATTATTACGTGGATACTTGCAAACAACTTTACGACATGCATCCGTCTCCACACAGACGAATACATTGTAAACATGTAAATTATCTTTGTATATCATGTTGTAAAGTATTTCCCTTTCAGGAAATCAGTGATTATGAACTTGTCTGCAACAATTCTTCTGTCGAAGATACTTATGACCATCATATAATAATAAATGGATAAATGTTCACAAGTTAATTTAAGTTCTTTAAATTACTCAGACTGTTATCCTCACAATTTTGGAAATGACATAGACCCAAACAATAATTTCTACAAGAGTAACTTTCACAAGAGTAAAGACTATATTTTAGAACTTAACGTAAAATTTGATATAAGTACTATAACTGAAACATGGATAGAACCAAACTTAATTAGTGACTTTAGTATATACAATTATGATGCATTTCATATCACAAGGGGTACTCGAAGAGGGGTGGTGTTGCTATATACATAAACACGAAATTATTAGGGCACTGGCAGAAAGTAAAGCATTTGTAGTACAACATATTTTTTAATGTGTTACTATTGAATTAACCATATAGAACCACACACATGTTGTAATTAGTTGTATTTACAGAACACCAGGATCACCGATAGATACATTTTGTGAAAACATAGAAACTAACTTAAGTGATTTTAAATTTATTAAAACAATATTTGTGTGTGGTGACTTTAACATAGATTTATTAAAATATGAGAACCATAATAATACTACACAGCTTCTAGACACAATGTATAGTTTAGGGCTTTACCTGCTAATTGATAAGCCTACCAGGATCACAGATAGCTCAACTACACTATTACATAAAATATTCACAAATTAATTACGTTTCAACTTAACATGTTCAATGATGATATTAGTGATCATTTACCAATGTTCGCACTCTGTGAGTATAACATAAGCAGGTATAATGTAAAAGAATTTCAAGTTATCATAAAGATGTATGAGGATACAATGGCATCATTTTCCAATGAACTGAGTCAACAAACCTGGGAAAGTGGCTTAAAAACTGATGATGTTATTCAAGCATATGACTCTTTTTACACATACTTATGGATATATTTAACAAACACTGTCCAGTAAAAATAATCCCCAAAAAAGCTTTGAAAATAACCAATGGTTTAAAACGTGCTTGTACAAAGAAAAATAAGTCATATAAAGCATTCAGTGTAATGATATCTGTAGAAGCAGAACAAAAATACAAAATGTACAAAAATAAATTAACATCTATATTAAGAATTACAGAAAACATTATTATAGCTCGTTGATAGAAACACAAAAAGCAAATGTTAAAGAAACCTGGAATATACTAAATGAAGTAATTAGTAAACGCAAAAATAAGCCAACATATCCAGAATACTTTATAAAACAATAACAAGATAATTTCAAAGAAAGAAGATATTGCTAATGAATGTAATAACTTCTTTACAAATGTTGGCCCCAATTTAGCAAAGCATATCCCCTTACCTAAAAACGATACAACTATATCTGATTACTTAGAGGAAAACATTGAACATACTATGTTTCTAACTCCTGTTGATGACCAAGAAATTGTTACAACTGTTCAATATTGTAACAATAAAAGATCAACTGATTTCATTGACATTAGCATGTGTCTGCTTAAGAAAGTAATTTCCAAAATAGTTAAGCCATTTGCTCATATGTGTAAAGTTTCATTTCAAACAGGTGTTTTTCCAAAATAAATGAAAATAGCTAAAGTTATTCCACTGCATAAGTCTGGTGAAAAAAGGTTTTACAAATTACAGGCCAATATCTTTATTACCACAATTCTCACAAATTTTGGAGAAACTATATAACAACAGATTGAACATGTTCTTTAATAAATGTAACATACTCAGTCCAAGTCAGGGTGGGTTTAGATCTAACATGTCAACAACTGAGGCTCTTTTAGATTTGGTAGAAGAAATTACAACTTCATTATATACTAATAAGTATACTGTTGGAGTATTTATTGACCTAAAGAAGGGCTTTGATATTGTTGATCATGATATACTGTGTAAAAAACGGTATTTCTATGGTTTGCGTGGTGTCGCACAAAAATGGATTCAGAGTTATTTAGAAAATGGAAACTAATTTGTCAGTTTTAATAACTGTCATTCAGACATATTAAATGTGTCGTGTGGTGTACCTCGATTGATTGTCTCTTGATATAGCAAAAACTAATTACATGATTTTTGGTAATCGCAAAAAATGCAGATATTTGTGTTAGAATAAATAAAGATAATATCAATAGAGTAAATTCCACATCATTTAAGGTGTAGTAATTTATGATAAAGTAAACTGGAAAAGTCACATTTTATCAGTCAGATTTAAACTGTCAAAATGTTGTGCTATTATGTATAGAGCCAGTTCCTTGATTAACAAACATGGTATGCATAGTTTGTACTATTCTCTTTTCTTGGCTTATATTACGTATTGTGCTGAAGTATGGGGTAACGCGTATGCTGCAAATATCCATTGTTTAGTTTGTTTTATTACAGAAGAGGGTTATGCATTCAATATTGTTCTCTTGTTCTTTGCCCACACTACTTTACTTCTCACTTTCATCGGCAACTAGTCATGATAGCAACAAAACGTGCTACCCATCTTATACGACGATAAATGGTTGTGTCCTCTAGGGGGAATTCATTGTTTGTATGTGTGTGTATGCTAGAGCTGTTGTTTAACCGATGCAATGTTGTTTTTGTAATACTACATACATAGCGTAAACAGAGTGAGTTTTAATGTTGATATGAAATCAATATATTATCAATCGTTTGTACACACATTAAACTGCATCTCACCACGTAGCGACAGTGTTATGTACTTACTCTTAGTCCAAGTATTTCGTCAGATGACGCCAGTTCTCCACTCTCTATAGTATTCTGAATTCTTACAGTTAAACCAGAGTGGAATCCGGAAATAGGAGAAAAACTGAACGACTGATTAGTCATTAAATGTGCGTAATTTTTCGTCAACAGCATAATGTTGTCACCCATCTTTAGCTCCCTTGTACGACCTGGTACCAATTGTTTGATAATGATCGAAGCTACGCTGTCTATCGCTTGCATCACATCTTCTGTCAGTCGTTTAGCCTGCAGTAATTACATTCGCTTGATTAGTTGACATCAAATTGATGATGATGTTACACGCTATGTCAGTTATACAATATTGTGCATCAAAGGTGAAATGAAAGTAAATGTTATATTTAGGCCACTTAACTAACACATATGTCATGCTATTTATACATGTGCAATTCCTCACAGATTCCTTAGTTAATATACAAACATAATAAATTGATTACAAATCTTCCTATCTGATCGCTTTTTGAACGAAATCCGGAATGAAATAATGCGTTGAACTGCCTCTTGGACTAGGACAAAAGTACTATGACGTAGAACAGGTCTTAGCCCAAACTGCCCCAACACGCTAAAGATAGTTTTGTGTCGAAAATGTATGCAATGTTAGGACTGTTGCCATATGCAACGATAAACATTTGTAAAATACATCACAGGAAATGGACAATTCGTAGCACACTTGTGGAATATCCATTATCGTTATATGTAATTAATTACGACAACTTTAATGTGATGATTTCCGTAAAAGAACACACGAGATTGCAGAATAGTTACAGTGGTTCAATAATTCACAAACCACAATCAATAGGGCTATCCCTTAAAAGTGAGGACTGGTGTCTTTCAATATGTTATTATAATAATAACACTAATAATGATTTTTCATAGATTGGCTGCTTTGCAATGGCTATTCCAATTGAATTAAAATAATAAGTAAATTAATGAACGCTATTACTATATTACTTTGATATCATTCCTGTTAATAAAACAATTATATTCCCTTAAATGCCAACATAAATATGTGCAAAAGTTATACTTGAGTCAGGAGAATTTGCTTTCATGTGGAAGTTAAATTGTGTTTTCCTCACCTCAAACAGTTGTATGTAGATTTATTCATCTTAGAACTGTGAACTTTCCATCCAACAACATGTATGTGTAAAAGTCACATGGAGCTTTATATGAATAAGTAAGCAACAATTAGAGCGATCTGCAGATATGGGCTAAACTAACAGCGTAATGAATGGGGAACTATTTCACTCAGTTCTCACACTTCATATTACTATTGGGACGGGGATAAAGACAAACGTGGAAACGGGAAAGCTACCATGGACAAAACAAACCTGGCTGTCACCACGATAATTTATAACAATCACTGAGATTATGGGTTCCAAGATTAAACTTACGGGTACACGAGGCAATTTATGAACATACTGTACCACATGCATGATATCAAGGCTCAATGCCAAAGTGACATAACCAGTTTAAATCACCACTAATTAGGGTTAGACACATTAGTGTTCAGATTAATTATTCGAACACATGCTTTTTATTATTATTCAGACCACCTGATTATATATATATATATATATATATATATATATATATATATATATATATATATATATATATATAAATATTCTCACGAAAACGTCGACAAGCAGGTTTAAGGCGTTAAGATAGCACTATATTAATACACTATGCGTATTTGTCACAACCTTCGGGGGATATCTGGATTGCTAGGGGTTGGATGCGACTGTATGTGGTAATGTGTGATATTTGTGTCATGTTCTGTAATATTGCTGTACGTGATACAATGATATGTGTTTTATATAGCATTACGATATGTGGTATATCCCAATTGTAACGAGTTGTGATTTCATGTTTTGTGCACATACTGCCCAAATATAATTTCGTGCTATCACATATTTTTTCATATACAAGTATAACTGCATTCTAGTGCAATATTAACTTTCAGTGAAGGTACATCAGGTTGTAAACAAGGAATTTCAGTGACAGAGTTCTTTTGTGACAACATGACAATATGTTAGTTTCTGATGCAGTAGAAAAAGTGGTATGCAGTCTACAATTTTAATGATATAACATACTTATTATATTGTTATAAGGTGCTACATGTGTACCACATCACATGCAAATTGTAATGGCATTGTTGGGATATTGGTTTGCCTTGTTTTATGTTTGATCACCCCTTTAGTAGTAATTTCCATCGAAAAACAGTTATGGCGAATAAGGGAAATGGATTTTTAAACGTGATTTCACATATAATAATGAATGCTTTGCAATGCTATCACATATTTTCAATATAAAGGGATATATACTATCACATTTGTGTGCAATACGAGCATTCAGTAGGGATATACAAGATTGCTAGCCAGCCACTTAAATGACTTCGTTCTGTTGTAGACAGCCTGAATGACTGAATTCATTTTAGGATGGGCACAAAAGTACCATACACTCAACAGTGATTAAGATATTAAAATCATTCTGATAGTGCTATAACAAGTTACATGTTTCTGAAATGATGTGCAAATGTCGTCCATTTTGGCTAGATAATAAATATTTGAAATTAAGCTATGTTTTATTACACTTTATTACGGAGAAAATGGGAAAAGGGCTGAAATGAGTGATTTCACAGCGAATGTTGTGAGCTTTGCAGTGCTATCGCCAATTGTCCTTATCTAGCAACATACGCGAACACTCTGTTGCAAATAAGCACCTACAATATATATATATATATATATATATATATATATATATATATATATATATATATATATATATATATATATACCTGGTAGTTTTGTATGGATGACAAGTATAATGTCTTAGATTGCATTTCCCGTTGTTGTAGAAGCAATGAAATAACATCCGCAACTTTTATTTTAGTATGGCTGTGAAACAGATGCATTTGCCAACATCAAGTGAAATGTCCATACCCCTGAGTTGCATGCTAACATATTATAAGGGTTTGTATTAGGCCACCCATTTAGCAATTTCACTGAAACCATTTTATTGTGAAAATGGGGTTTGTGCTCAAAAAGTGATGTATCACAGAAAGCTGTGAGTCCTACAATGCTATCACCTATTTTGCATATATAGGGATATGGAGCTATCCAAAAATCACTATGAGCATTTGTCCCTAAATATGTACTCCTTGCCCAAATGTCAGGACTAGTTCATGGCCTAACACATTAACTCGGTATTTGTACGACAAATACATTTCTGAGATACGTTCACAAATGATTTCTTAGCATATATACGTTTCAGCCACCATCGGCGGCCTTCTTCAGGAACTGAATTGTCACTGCTTGCTAGATGGCATGGCGAACACATTGTCTCACACGTGCTTCAGTATGTAGTCCCCCTGTCGCTGTTCGTAGTAGATACCGTCTTCCTAATCCAGATGGCTTTTGATATCCAACGCGTACACCTGTTTTTCTCTCTATCCACCACTTTCGCTCACGCCCAATCTCCCAATGTCTGTCCGCATAGTCTGTTACTGCCGATTTGTGTTTTACATTTTTGTTGAGCATTGTTCTTGTCTCCCAAGTGAAACGCCTAGTTGTTATGGTTTCAACTTCTTGTTATGTTCATCTAGTCTCATGCCAAATGTTAATCCTGTTTCACCGATGTAGCGCGTATTGCAGGTCATACATGGGATTTGGTATATACAATCGGTGTTGGTTTGTCTTCAACTTTATCTTTTAGATGCCCTAGTTTTTGGATGAAACGTTGATGTGAGTAGAAATTATTAATTGTGTAATCATGAATGTTGCTTGAATTATATTCTTTCAACTTGATAAACATTGTCACGAGTCGTCACACATGCTAAATTTCAATGTTCTTAGTTAAGCAGCCCGAATTCTTCCATGGTAACTTCAACATATCTTCGTTATGGGACATAAAATATATAATTATACGCGAAAACCTCTCATTCTGCCCACAAATAGCATCTATCGACGTTTTGAGAAATATGAATACAATATATATATATATATATATATATATATATATATATATATATATATATATATATATATATATATAAACAGTAAATTACATATAACGTTTTTGATGATGCACACAAATTTCAATGCACACAAATTTGTGTTAGTAATAGCAATAGAATAAATCATTATAACAAATTAATATCGCATTAGTTCGAAAAATATAAAATCCCTACCGACTGGACCGAATGTTCCGAAGAAATATTTTGAGAACTATTCTCAATCAACTTCAAGCAACCTTCGAATATCGATCTACAAAAGAAAATCATATTTTACTAGATTTATTACAAGAAATAACGATAGTCCGTTGAGGTTTGAAAATATTAACCGTTGCATTAGACAAATAATATGTATACCGACTACTGATACTAATACTAATTGTGAAACGTTTATTAATAAAATAAAATAAAATTTCACTTTCAGAGGCGCAACAAACACAATATGTAAATATGTAAATATAATATATATATATATATATATATATATATATATATATATATATATATATATATGTATATATATATATATTTACATATTATTTATTTAGAATTGAAATTATATATATATATATATATATATATACATGTATATATATGTTGCGTGTGAATATATATATATATATATATATATATATATATAAATAATTATATATACATATCTACATATATATATACATATATACATATATTTATATATATATATATATATATATATATATATATATATATATATATATATGTATATATATATGTATGTATGTATGGCATTATCACAAAACACACACACACATATATATATATATATATATATATATATATATATATAATTTCACTTTCAAACTATATTGCAAAACACGTTTTGTAATAACTGGCCATATATATTAAAGTGATAGCTGGCCATATATATATATATATATATATATATATATAGTGTAAGCGTTTGATTCACATGAATACAAAATGAGATAACATGATTAAATACATTACATAATTAACATAAATGCGGCCATCAAGGAACATCAACCAGCGTCAGAAGATCAATTCCGATAAAATAGTTGTCCAGATTGCTAAGTTTTCCACCTTATACGCGGTGTTTTTAAAATGCTTGCTGACGCAGCAACAGAAGAAAAACGTGTCAGTTTGCTCGGAGACAGTATTGTGAAATCATTAATGTCAAGCCGATAGAAAATGACAAGAATCTACTTCCTCTGTCTGGACTTGTTTATTTTCTACCAGAAATACTACCATTGCAGAGGCTTTTTATGACAACATTATTATTTCGTTCTCCCCAAACGCGTATTTGGTTCATAACAAATATTGATATATATATATATTTGTGTTTTCAAAGCAATTACCAAAATACGTTGGGCTGAGCAGGTGATGCGTGACTTAGCCTATCGTATATAACTTGAAATCCATTTGGAAAAGGAAGTACGCCATTATTGAAGTAAAGTCATTTATGCAAGCAACAACACGAGTCAAAAGTAGTGATGAAAGATGGCCAAACTAATGACGTTTATTGGTTATAAAATTGTTAAAAAGAAAGAGAAATGTGGGCTCTACTCCCCAAGGCCAGGCTTATGACTGAGCCTCATGCACGTCACCTGTCCCTCAGGTAGACAGAGCCCACATTTCAACATACAACGTATAGTAGCATTACTGCTGTGGTTATAAAACCAAGGTACATGTAATATTATCATGGTGGTTATATAAACCTTTACCATTACCACCAGTAAGTATCATAATGTACTAATCAATCACACTGTTCATTCATACCAACTCTAATCTACACTAAGCAGATAGTATATTTTACATCTAATTATTTAGCCTACGCCTATAAGTGGGGCAATTACGCCCCTTAAACCTTGAAGCAGGGTAAGAACGTAGGTGGAAAAGAAGCGAGCTGTCTCGGCATCAAAACCCCGTGAACACATTGTCCACCTGAACTAAGAAAATGGGGAAAGCGTTGAGATATGCTAACAACCCTCATCCACCAAGAAGTACAGCAACCCTGCTTCCCTAAAGCTACCTAAGGGGAGGGGGGGGGAACAAAATTTCAATTCCACTCCGTTTGCTTACGCTGGGCGAAGTGACTGCTTGTCACGTGCCAAGATTAGCATAATTCATTGGCCACTCACCACTCATCACGCGTTGTTGCCAGCATAAAAACCCATATGCAGCCTTGTTGTGGCAGCATATTTCCTTTTAAACAAAAAAGGTCAAAAGTAGTGATGAAAGATGGCCAAACTAATGACGTTTATTGGTTATAAAATTGTTAAAAAAAAAGAGAAATGTGGGCTCTACTCCCCAAGGCCAGGCTTATGACTGAGCCTCATACACGTCACCTGTCCCTCAGGTAGACAGAGCCCACATTTCAACATACAACGTATAGTAGCATTACTGCTGTGGTTAAAAAACCAAGGTACATGTAATATTATCATGGTGGTTATATAAACCTTTACCATTACCACCAGTAAGTATCATAATGTACTAATCAATCACACTGTTCATTCATACCAACTCTAATCTACACTAAGCAGATAGTATATTTTACATCTAATTATTTAGCCTACGCCTATAAGTGGGGCAATTACGCCACCGGTCACCGAGCCACATGTGACCGCCCCACCAATAGAATAAAGTAACATGTATAACGAAGAGTATACCAAAACAAAAAAAAGTTAGGCAATGCGAATATATCGCCGGAACGCATCTGATGTCCATCTGCCTGCCGCGCGAATCTGTGCATCAGACTCCCCCGCAACGCGGCAGCCGTGGCGGCCCCGATGCGGAAACTGTGGCCCTTAAAGGCACTAGTCTGGTAACCACAGAAAATTAATAGCTGCTTCAAAGCGACGTCAAATTCCCTCCGGAGCATAGGAGAGCCATCCGGGTAAGCAAACAGCAAGGCCTGTTTGGCACCTCTAGCCCGGAGGAAACCCCGAAGGAAGGCAGCTACATAGATAGATGACCCAGGAGAGCAGGCACCCTGAATTTGTAAAGATTGAGGACCTTGAATAGAACTATGTTTAAAGCGACGGAAAGAAAGTGTAATCAGGTCGCCAGAGATCAACACATCATCCACGTGTAAACAACCGCGTACCATGCTCCGAGAACGAGGGACCATTTCACCGATGCGCAAGTACGCTTTGAAGGCCAGGACCATCATGGCCCGAAGCATGAGGCACTTATAGCGGGAAGAGAACAACGCAGGTAATGCATGCACAAGTCGAGACAACACCGGCAGGGTGACAGGCAGACGGACATCAGGAACCGCACCAAGACTCCTGACACCAGCTAAAACTTTAGTAACCGCAAAGCAATGCGATGGGTCTGCAAGACCATTAATCTTATGAAAATAGGCCACAGCCGAAACTGTGGACACAATGGACGCTGGAGCCAAGCCAGCAGCATGCAGATGTGCAATAAACAATAACATCATGGGCACAGATACAGGCAATTGAGTGGGGAGACATAGTGAATCATGAAACGTGATTAGCTTCTTCCATGCCCGCTCATAATGTAACCGGGAAGACGTAGTAAGAGATGCCTGCATTAACGAGCTTAAAGACTGCCTAAGCCGGCTGGGGACATGCTGTACGGGACGATGACCGGGTTGACGTTCGCCCAAGGTGCCAGATCGTGGAATTCGCCCACCTGTGAACGAGATAGCTTGTCAGCTAAAATGTTAAAACGACCCGGAATATGGCGTGCAGCAAAATTTATGTTAAACCGTAAGCATGCGAGTACCAGGGGGCGGATTAAGGCCATGATGTGGGGGTCCCGCGAAGTCTGGTTATTAATGATGGGGACCAGGGCTTCATTATCAGTGAAAAAGCAGACACTCTTATTGGCCCAAGCATGACCCCACACATGGACCGCTGCAACAATAGGGTACAGTTCCAGAACAGCGACATTGTGGGAACCCCCTCTGCAGGCCACAGGCCACAAAACCATGCATTCCCAAACAGAGCCCCGTAGCCAATTGCCCCTGCTGCATCAGTGTAGAGCTCAAGAAAGTCACCTGTCAAAAAATTATTATCCAAAAAGAAAGCTTTACCATTGAAATGTTGCAGAAAAGCCAACCATACGCCCACATCAAGCTTAGCCTGTTTGGTCAAGCGGATGTGGAAGTATGGGCGGGAGACACCAATGGTGAGGTCAATTAAACGTCTCAAAAAGGGGCGTCCAGGGACGACGACCTCGGAACAAAAAGACAACAAGCCAATAACTGACTGCAGTTCTTTTAAGGTGACTTTCTGTTTGCGTAACAATGCAAGCAAGAGATTCCTAGCTCGGACGAGCTTATCCTCGGGAAGCCGGGCGTGCATGTGCACGGCGTCAAGGATAATTCCCAAGAACTGGATGGAAGTGGAAGGGCCGCAAGTTTTGTCTGGAGCCAGGGGAACCCCAATGTCGTTACACATAGTGATAAACGCGTGCAGATCATGATTACATTTATCAAACGAATTTGCCAGTAACAGAAAATCTCAATGACATGGACCACTTCAGTCACACCTAACTTAACTTTAGCAGCCCAACCCAAAGCGGTACTAAAACATTCAAAAATCGCACAAGAACTGGAACACCCCATAGGCAGCACGGCGTCCATGAAAAACTGGCCCCTCCACTGGAATCCCAGGAATGGACGGTCTGCTGGTGAAATAGGAATGATCCGAAAAGCGGATTCAATGTCGACCTTAGCCATGAAAACCCAAAATGAGGGGAATGCTTAATAAAGTCAATGGCCTCAGAAATAGTTGAATAATGGACAGAAGAAAACTCGGGGGGAATAAATAAAACAGAGATCCTTCAGGGTAGGATAAATGATGGATCATTGAAATTCACCAGCAGCTTTTTTTGGGACGACACCAAGGGGTGACACCCGATAATGAAAGGGGGGGGGGCACGGCAAAAGGCCCAAGCACCCGACCCAACCGTAACTCTTTAGAAAGTTTCAGATCAATGACCTCGGGAAATTCCGAAGCCGTTTTAAAGGGTTTGACGGCAGCCGTATTGACCTGAGGGGGCAGGCCAATACAGCCAACCGAAAAACCGGAACGAAGCCGTGTAAAAGATAATGGAGAATAGTAGGGTTGTAACCATGTAGTAAGTGCTGTAATGCAACCAGTGAAACTGGGGATGGTAATTTATCGTCTGTGCCATGCAGGGAGTCCACTGGCAGTCGAGGCGCCACCAGAGGGACCTGAGGGTGGGAAGGCGGGGCGAGGGGATTTCCCGTGGGCTTGGGCCTTAAAGCATCGGACAACAGGGTGGGCTCCACCGCAGAACCGGCACTTGTGAGTGTACCGACAGGTGTCACTGCGGCACAGCTCGCCCCTGTTGAACGCGAAGCACGGACTGGAGCCGGAGGTCCCCGGCCTTGAAAGGGGGGGCCCCGCAGCCAGCCCACGACCAGCCTGCGACTGAGATGCCTTCAGCCAAAGCTCCCAGCTGATGGAGTCCCAGGCCCACCCGCAGCGACCCCTCAAGGTCCGAAAGGCGGCATCGTAAGACCGCCAGTCTCCCCCGCGTCGGCCAACCCCCTCACCACCTCCATGTATTTCAGCAATTTTACAGCACATGGGAGGTTGGCCGGCTGCAGCAGGTAGACGGACATGTACAGTTGAAAGGCCCGCCCCCATTGATCAAAGACAGGACTGCATCCTTGGGGGCCGGGGACACGCAGACGGTGGGTTACTGGCGCCTCTGTCGATGGAAAGAGCGAATTCTTGGGGTTGGATGAGGGAGGGCTTAAGAAGGAGGGAGAGGTCGATGTAATCACCAGCCATGATCTTGGCGCGGAGAACATCAGGGAAATTTTGGGGGTCCAAGGGAAGGGCAGTAGAAGTGCAGGAGGAAAAGAGTTTGCGTGTCCTCGGACAGTGGGGGGCGGCGGTACCTGGGAAGAAGGTGTCCACCGAGGGCCACGGGGCATCAGGGAATGGCGGCAATGCATGGCCAGCAGGTGCTGTGACAGGAGGAACGGCATGGCGCCCTTCCCCAGGTGGCATATCCACAGAAACAGACTGCACAGCACTGCCCAGGGCGGCTGAGGGAGCAGCAACAGCGGGGTTCGGGCGCAAGTTCAAGACCAAGTTGTGGATCTCCCCCAACATGCGCTCGGAGGAGACCACTCGTCGTTCCATATCGCGTTCCCACGTGCTGCGGGCCAAGGCCGAGTCAGTCACAACAGCCCGAAGGCCCGGCGCAGTGTCAAAGTCCTGCAGCTCGTCACACTGCGGGGGAGGGCGACCGAACGACACTGGCTGGAAAGGCAAAGTGTCCACAAAGGGCGGCGAACTTGGCGGGACAGTAACCGACGGGGCAGCACAGTCCGGATCAACGGGCACAGCACGGGCCCGGGAACGTGTCTGACGCACGGACGAAGCTTGGCGTGAAGGGCGGCCACGGCCTCGGCCTCGGGTTGCCCTGGCTGGCGGCATGCTGCAAGAACAAGAACACCGAAGAAGCGAGATAGACAAGGTATATGAAAGAAAAACATCACAGAACACACATGTAGCAACGAGACATGAACAAACAAAGCTGGCTACGATCACTGGAGCACAGAAAGTCACAGTCCCAGAATGGATGGGGAAAATGCTATGAGCAGAAAATGACTACCAATGAAAAACAGGGATCACAGCATTATGAGGTAACAGCCCAAAACGTGAGAGGAGAGAAGCAGGAGACCAAAAAAGGGATAGCTGGTCCAGCAAAAAACTGCGATAGCAGCAAACAGTGACACAAGCACTACAATGCGGAGCAACCCAGGGCTGACAAATTGAGAAAACAAGAACACTGCAGATAGCAAACTGCGACAGCAGCAAACAGTGACACCAGCACTATGGTACGGAGATACTAGAACAGAGACACTGGAACTAAAACACTGATTAACTCAAAAGACACAGTTGCCAAGCAAAAACTGTCCAGACAGCAAACAGTGACACCAGCACTACAATGCCTGGCAACCGAGACCTAACTAAGCACGAATGGAGAAAACTGAACCCAACAGGGCAACATGCCAAAAACTGCCGGAGCAGCAAAACAGTGACTAGTAGCACTACAAGGCATGTAACGAGACAACAGGGAAAAACCCTGAGACCTGTCCAAGTAACCAAGTAAACAAATTGACAGGGAAGCAAACAGCGACACACACACACCCGACACGAGGCAGGAAAACATAACACATGAAACTTGACAAACGCCCCAAAGCACAAGGCATTACCGACCAATGAGAAATGCCAGACGTGTGTCAAAGCGTTAATTGACAATCCCAAACAGGACCTATATACATGCCGCCTGAGGAACCGAACTAGGCGCCAAGGCCAAACTTGCCAGTGTCATAAACTAATAGGATAGAGGGTTTCATAGCCTTTATTCAAATGCAGGTACATGAGAGAAAACATACAAATACATATGCGATACAGCAACACGCTAGCAAAACCCCCACCCGTCACCCGAACACCTGCTGAACAGCCTTCATCATCGCCCCCCGCAAGCTACGATAAAAACGATAATTTCCGACATCGTTAAAATGGACACCATCGGCACGGAAAACCTCGTGAACGCTATTCCAAACGCGTTTTTGCCTCCAGAAGAAAACACCGTCCGAGTCACGGCAAAAGGCCTCGAGATGACGGTTGATCTCGATGACTCGGGCGGCGCCGTCTTCGTAGCTAAGGCCACGCCAGCGGCTGCGGCGGCAAACCTGACAAACAACCACACGTCTCGTACCTGCCTCGAGCAGCCGGCGCGCGAGACGGAGCACATCCAACGCTACCATGATCGGGGGACTGGCCGCCCGGCCGCAGATGTCATTGCCACCGATATGGAGCACCACGATGTCCGCGCGACGCGCAACAACCCGGGACATGACTGTGGGCGATAGTAAAGTGGCGACCGTCGCACCGCGAATCCCTTCGTAGGCCAACTCACAGGGACGGCCCGCCACCTCAAAATGCCAAACAGACCGGGCCCAAGTCGGGCCTGCCGACCGAACAAAAGCCCCAACCCAGTAAACATAACTATGACCCAAGACTAAAATCTTACACGGAGAAATCGGAACTGACATGTTAAAGTTAAGGCCAGTGACGATAATTAAAACAAGATGGCGGGTAACAAAGGAAAAACACTCAGCTGGGTAAGTCTTCGAACAGCGTCAACAATCACCTCGTACGCAGGATGACAGCGGCCGGTCCGTACGGGGAAACGAAACCGCGATGGCAACAAAGGCAGATGACGACAAACGTGGAGTGAATCCCAAAAATAACGCCAAAACGTAGAGAGCAGAACGTAAACAAAATTTCAATTCCACTCCGTTTGCTTACGCTGGGCGAAGTGACTGCTTGTCACGTGCCAAGATTAGCATAATTCATCTGGCCACTCACCACTCATCACGCGTTGTTGCCAGCATAAAAACCCATATGCAGCCTTGTTGTGGCAGCATATTTCCATTAAACAATTTCGCATCCAGTATTTACCTCCTAGGCTCCTACGCATTTTAATGATATATTCCATATAGCTATTTTACAATGTGTATCACTGATTATGTTTATTTGATTTTTTTGGAATAAATAACCTTGTACGAAATTATTTGATTTTTGTAAAGAGTTAAGCTATAGTGATAATCACGTCGACTAAATGGAAACCAATATCAGCGAAATATGATCAACTGCAATATGTTATCTCAAATAAACTTCAGCTTCAAATAATGTTAATCACATGTGTGTTAATACGTGAACACTATATGACAATACTCATTTGATTGTATCAAACAAACCTGGCTGTTTCCTTGACATATCTTTGTTGTTCATATATTATACCATTCTCTTGCCATTTGTGTAACATTGTCGCCAATTTCTTGAATGATGCTGCTATATTGAGCTGCGAAGAAAACAAACATAGAATAAGTGTCACGAATATATATATATATATATATATATATATATATATATATATATATATATATATATATTTTTGTGTGTGTGTGTGTGTGTGTGTGTGTGTGTGTGTGGTGTGTGTGTGTGTGTGTGTGTGTGTGTGTGTGTGTGTGTGTGTGTGTGTGTGTGTGTGTGTGTGTGTGTGTGTGTGAACATATTATTTTTGAGAATTTGCATTACCTGCAATTTTCCAATTGACGTTATATTTAATGCAGAACCTTCATTCAAAATGTTGGCCTTCATTCGGACTTTTGCTGCGTCTGTGGTGTTAATTGCAATAGCAATATTGATGCCTTGTTGAAGCAACTGTAAAACAAAAGAATGTTAAATTATATTAACTCTACTGTATGGGGTATTTTATTTAGCAGAATAGCAAATACATTTTGTATTGAACATCATTCATACAAACACATACAGATCATGTTTACATTAATTCATGAGAATATGGAGAAAAAACAATGCTGTCGAAAGATGATATATGCTAAGCAAATGAAACAATTTAGTATTTAAGTACATTTAATATGTTACGAATGTATACTATAGTACCATTATTATATTAATAAAATGTTAACTTATAATATATGTGCTTTAATAGCTAAGCTTCTACTTACATTGGAAGCTGCTTTGTTTTCTCCCAGGTCTATACCCCGTACCACACTCAATAGGCAATTAACCAAATTGAATACACCTGGTCCAAACAAATCCCAAAAAACCATATATATATATATATATATATATATTTATATATTTTATATATATTTTATAAATATTTTTCCTTTAAAACATTAGAAAAAAAGGGTTGATAGTGACGATTTAATTCATAACTATTCATGGTATTTTGAAAGAAGACTTACTGCATGTATTTTAATGATACTTATTTATTGATGTGTTTAATGTATAACTACCAGACATGTCGCTGTAGTTCTGCTTCCTAAATAGCTCAGTGACCCGTTCCATGTCTGCAGAAGGTCTTGATAAATACAGTATCTGTGGAATTAAAGTTAGTACATTTTATAATGTTATACATACTACCATTTTTCTAGTTCTACTAAAAGTAGTAGTAGTAGTAGTAGTAGTAGTAGTAGTAGTAGTAGTAGTAGTAGAAGTAGTAGTAGTAGTAGTAGTAGTAGTAGTTGTTGTTGTTGTAGTAGTAGTAGTAGGTAGTAGTAGTAGTAGTAGTAGTAATAGAAGTAGTAGTAGTAGTAGTAGTAGTAGTAGTAGTAGAAAGTAGTAGAAAGTAGTAGAAAGAAAAGTATTATTATTATTATTATTATTATTATTAGTAGTAGTAGTAGTAGTAGTAGTAGTAGTAGTAGTAGTAGTAGTAGTAGTAGTAGTAGTAGTATTAGTAGTAGTAGTAGTAGTAGTAGTAGTAGTAGTAGTAGTAGTAGTAGTAGTAGTAGTAGTAGAATAGTAGTAGTAGAAAAGAAATAAAAAAGTTTAAGTAGAAAATTTATTATTATTATTAGTATTAGGGGTTATTAGTAGTAGTAGTAGTAGTAGTAGTATTTATTATTATTATTAGTATTAGTAGTAGTAGTAGTAGTAGTAGTAGTAGTAGTAGTAGTAGTAGTAGTAGTAGTAAGTCGTAGTCGAAGTCGAAGTCGGAGGATTAGGAGTAGTAGTACAGCAGCAGCAGCAGCACTGAATCATATCATGAAAATAGTTGTTGCGAAACGTAACAAACAAACTAATTGATAATCAAGGTTTTGTTAACCCAAACCCAAATAATGAATATCGTATGGCTATAAAATTAAAGTCATCTGCGTGATTATCAGTCTAACCTTGAATTGGACTTTGACAAATACAGCAGCTCCCACTTCATCCTCAACGACCACGTGAATGGTGGCCGTGTAGGACTCGTGGTGTTTAGTAGCGGGGAGAATCATTGGCGGCATGAACGGGTCGCCTTCACTGATATAAAGCAGCCGACCTACAAATGATATAACACAAAAAAATGTTCAATAAAAAACTTCTGCACGTAAACATAAGTTATATTTAACAAGTTACTGCTGTTTTAAAAAGCACTGGTTCGTTGTTTTCCGTGATGGTAATGGAGCAAATTTGGCACAATAGTTTTGTTATGAATACATGTTTTGTTGTTTAGGTGACATGTATGCAAATATGTATGTATGTATGCATGTGTATATGACATGCACGCATAATAAGCAAACACGAATAAGAACATTGCCGGGCCTGTGTGTGTGTGTGTGTGTGTGTGTGTGTGTGTGTGGTGGTGGTGGTGGTGGTGGTGTGGGTGGGTTTTGGGTGTTTTTGGTGGTGGTGGTGGTGGGGGTTGGGTTGGTGGTGGTGGTGGTGGTGGGGGTTTTTTTTTTTTTTTTTTTTTTTTTTTTTTTTTTTTTTTTTTTTTTTTTTTTTTTTTTTTTTTTTTTTTTTTTTTTTTTTTTTTTTTTTTTTTTTTTTTTTTTTTTTTTTTTTTTTTTTTTTTTTTTTTTTTTTTTTTTTTTTTTTTTTTTTTTTTTTTTTTTTTTTTTTTTTTATAAGTACATGGGCATGCGTTGTATATACGATGTATATTTCATAATTATTATATGAATACCTGTTTGCAATAAATGATTGTTAGTCGGTATTATTTGTAGGTAAAACATCAAATGAAATCGCCGTCAATTAATGTTCATCAGATTTACGTTCTCACCGTGCTTGCTTGGAGTGTCGTTTCCGGGATCTATATAGAACATATAGGTAAGTGGAGTACTCTTGTCGCCAAACCCAGAGCAGTTGACAGAAAACGTATCTTGCAGGAAAACACCTTCAGTCGGTTTCACATCGCACTTTCCCAACTTTGGGGGACTCGCAGTGCGAACAATGTAAGAAGAATTCCAAAACAAGCGTTCCATCTGAACTACATGACATCCTAATGTGGCAGATTAAATAGGAATGCAAATTCTAGTCGAACCGCTTTTGCGTAAATTAACAGCTTAACAATTCAAACGTTAGGAAATATTACACTACTAGCATACACATTACTCACGCACACGCAGACGCAGACGCACGCGCAAGCGCACGCGCACGCGCACGCGCACGCGCACCCCCCGCCCCCCGCACACCCCCGGGGCCCGCCCGCCCCCCCCCGGGGGGGGAAGGGGGGGGGCCAGCCCGCCCGCCCCCCCCCGCCCCCCGACCCCCCGCACACCACACACACACCCCACACCACCCACCACCACCCCACCCCACCCCACCCCACCCCACCCCACCCCACCCCACACCCCCACGCACCCCACGCCCCGCACCCCACCCCACCCCACCCCACCCCACAAAAACCAACACTTAAAACACACACGGCCCCTGCGACACTATGCTTCAAATAGGGCTCTCGTATCATTCAATATGACTGTGTACGGTATAATACTTATATATTCTTCACAATACATTATCGAATCAATCAATGATATTAATATTTCTTTCATTGTTTCACAGATTTATACTATTTTGATATCATAACTAAACTCCCCAGTTTTTTTTATATTTCATCACAAGGTGTGCATTTTAGTTAATCACCCGCTCACCCTGTACTGATATGTTATATGAAGTCCCTGGTTGCAGCACATTCTCGTATACAATTAAAGTATGCCGATTATTCCCTGTGCCCGAGTCTCGCTGCCAGTTAATGGAAGGTGTCACTGACCACTCAATGGACAGAAGAGAGGTGGACGACGAGTTTATTTTGAGTCTCAGTTCAATCGCCTCTTGGACATTTGTTCGTATGCCACAATTCCTCAGACACCTGTAACATGTTATTGATCCACACTGTAATATTATATTTCATTTGGTTAAAACGACTAACCGCTTTAAATAATACGCTCTCCCAAACATACGCTTCAGAAGACGTTTCATTAGTTGAAGGGCGCGTACCTTCGAAATATATCATCAGTGAATGTTGTTATTGAAGGTATCCCGCTACGTGGAAATATGTTATGTGAATACTAGTCTAACATTTATAGTTCCCACTATGTCGTGTACGTAGCTGTGACGTTTATAACCGTTCAGTCAACATGTCAAATAAATTAGCATAATACAATAATTTATTAATAGTTCACTGTATATAAATACTATATAGTTTGTTTCACGTGACACAATATTGTTTATTGCAACAATCTGTTCTCTGGCACTGTCAAATGCACTTGAACAATTATGAAAACTGTTGCAACTGTAACAGCATCCCCATTTGTGTCACACGATACCTAATTCGAAAATGTGTCAATCCCGTCACCAGCGACAATAATACTGCCAGCAGCAGAGACGTCAGCGTTAGCAACGACACAGACACCGTTGCCAGACGATGACACTGTGAACGAGAGTTGTAAATTTGGAATAGACCTGCCTAGCGGTTTACGGTTTGTTCAGTGGAATGCCCGCAGAATGTACCCAAAGATAGATGGAATTGTGACTGATAATGGGAAACTCAAAACGTGAGGCTGACGTGCTAGGCATCATAGAAACTTGGCTGAATACAACTTACAGTGACAGTTCTGTGGCTATCGACGGCTACAACTTCGAGCGAAGAGATAGGTCCAAGGTAGAGGTGGAGGAGTGGCTGTCTACCTCCATGACAGTGTGCCATACTATCAACGACACGATCTAGAGAAAATCAGCTCGAGGATATCTGGGTTGAAATTAATCTTCCCTGCTCCATCGGTATTTTGCTCGGAACAGTATATCGACCACAAGGATAATACCCATGTTGACAATTGGTGCTCATTGATCGAATACACTTTAGAAATAACTCAATGTTAAAGTAAGAAGACAATTCTTATGGGTGACATAAACATAAACTTTGTAAAAGCTGTAGTCAGTCACAAATGAGAAATGGCGAGGTATCGTCGACGCATTCCAACTATTGCTTGTCATCACATCACCTACCCGTGTAACAGCAACAACTGATACACTGATTGATCATATCTACACGACACACCCGCAACATGTTAAAGCCAGCAAGGTTGGTGTACTCTCTGCCAGTGATCACCTTCCAGTAGTAGTATTACGCAAACACAATTCAACAAAGGCTGATGTCCCCTATGCAATCACATTTCGACAATATAAAATAACTTTGATGCATACAATTTTGTGCATGATATTCATCGGATGCCTTGGACAGATATTTCTAAGCACACTGATGTGGACGATGCGCAAAATGCATGGATGTCGTGTTTTGTTCGTGTGTGGAACACACATGCGGCAGTGAAGCATAGAAACGTCAAGCGCAAACAACAGCCGGACTGGCTCACAGGAGACATCGTTGTTGCCATGCAAGTGACAGAGACTAGCACAAGTCGCAAGGGAGGTGGGATAACTATAAAGAGTGGCGAAACAAGGTGACCGATATGATAAAGACAGCAACAACGTCCTTCTACCAACGTGTCACGGAAGAGAACACCAGAAATCCACGGCAAATGTGGGCGCATCTGCGTGAAACGTGTCCAAGGGGATGTAACAAGAACGCCATGCATCATTGGGGATGGTGAAAAAGAATCACAGAACCTAAAAACATTGCAGATACTTTCATCGAATACTTCACAAACATAGCCAGTCAATACACTAGTGACAAGACACACGACAACAACAACAAACACAGCTCAAACAAAGTGTCAGTGTCAAGCTGCATACATCATTCTCGATATCAGAAATCAAACAGCACACGGTGTCGAGAGCACTCATGGCCCTCTGCTCTGACAAATCCACTGGAGCCGACAACATCAGTGTTAGACTGTTGAAAGCAGCTGCGCCTGCCATCACAATGCCCGTCACAACACTCACAAATAAAAGCATTGTGAGTGGAAAATGTCCAACGCTGTGGAAACTCGCGAAAATTACCCCGATATACAAGAAAGGGCCTACTGAAAACAAGGGGAATTATCGAACGATATCAGTCTTTTGTGCTCTCAGCAAGATATTGGAGAGACATGTACATGACAGCCTGTATACCTATCTCATGTGTCACAACATTCGGTTAAAAGACGTAAGACGTGTTTACGAAGTGCCTGTTTCAACTACATATTTCTGCCAGTTTTAGTCGATCTTAACAGTAAGTCTTAGTATCATATACGTGTTGATCACCTTACGATTACACGTATATGTGACATATTCCATTAGGCTGAGCCGATGTGATAGATTTTAAGTATTTTAATATTTGTCTGGACATCTGAGCCATTTATCGCTCAACGGGTGACTCTACCAGGTGAACGAACAATAGGTAAACGCAATAACACCAGCTTACCTGCAACCAATTTCACCGGTTCCGCCTGAACAATCATGGACAACGACTTTGGGCCCCGGGGGCTAACAGTTCATGTGATAACTGTTGCGGATCACCTGTACTAACGGTACATCTGCCGCCAGTAGACGTCACTTGTGACCCGGTGAGTGACAAGACAAGAAAAGCGCGCCGGAAAGCGGCGAAAGATAAGCACGCGGCAAAAATAAGCGGGAAAAATTGCGTACACAACGGCAAGGACAACCATCAAATGGTTCAATGCCATATGTGCCAGGCGTGGGTGCACCCGGAGTGTGTGGGCGAAGACGATAAGGACATTATAGGCATTTGGTTCTGCACGTCCTGTCGTATGCTACCGACACTCGTAGAGCGTCTCCCCGAGAAGACGTCCATGCTGGAATCGCTGGCCAAAAATCCAAAACCGACCTTTCCCTTTGGGGGCGGCTTCCTCGCCGGCAAAACGTCCAAAAGGCGACCCCCCCAACGATGGGGGACCCCGGGGAGTGACACTGCTTGTGGGGAACAGCCTTTCTACGTGATGTACGCGTTGATAAAACGTCCAGTGGCAATCCCATCAAGATTCGAAGGAAAATCAGGCGCCACTCTCGCCGATATCGAAAAAATGATCGATGCCCCGGCTAAAACGGAAACTATCCACGAAAAAATTCATTTGTTGGTGGTACTCCCCCAAACAACGAGTGACCCAATCTTGCTCCAAAAAAAAAACATCGCGCAACTACTGGGGGGAAAAAAAACCCAACCATCCCGGTGACGGGGTTTCCGGGGAAGCGTCGGGCCCAAACCCGATCGATGGGAAGGGCGTTTCCCCGAAAATGAAGGAAGCGTGCCCGGGCGACGTCAAAATTTGTCGAAAAGACACAAATTTCCCTTCCGGGAAAAGAAAGGGTGCTGGCGACCAAGCCTTTTTAGAAAAGACCGGGGTGCACTTCTGAGAGCGGGTTGGGAGATTGCTGGTGAAACTGTCTCCCCAAAAACAAAACCACCGAAACAAAACAAACGCCAACATCAACAACAAATATCGAAAGTGTCAAACCCAACGAACCCCAAGATTGCCGAACCCAAACCCGACGGTAAGTGGACGTGGTCAAATGTCGTACTCGTCTTTGAAAGGGGAAGTGTGCCAAATGCGGTGAGACGAACCACGTCATGCCACCGCAGACACCCTGACAAAGTGTTGTGTCGTCGTGCGGGGGAAAGAGGACATAAAGAAAAGCATCACTCCCGATTTGGCCAGGGAAATTTTCCCGAACCCCCAAAACCAGAACCTTTATTCAAAGCGGTTTTTTGTTTGAAACCAACCCCGGACAAAATACGTAAATGGGGTTACCTTCCCCAATTAATTTAAATGCCCGATCTTTGAAAAGTGAAAAAGTGGACGAATTGCAAGTAACTGTAACAACACATGATGTTTTAAAATTTAAAATTTTTAGTGGGGGACATGGGTTTAAAAACTTTTGGGTTAATAACCTTTCAAGGGGCTTGGAGAGAAAAGATAGGGGTCATGGACGAGCCGGTGGTTTAGCCTTTTTAAATTTGAAATGATTTAATGTATAAGAGATTGAATGAATGGAGGTTTATGATTTAGAAATAATGTGGAAAAAAGGTTATGCCAAAGAAAAGCCTCGAAAATTCTCATGTAACTGGTTTGCATGTTTATATTATACCCCAAAAAACGGGTATTTGAAAATACGTGATCATTTAATCCCAACTTTACCCCTTAATGCGAAAACCCCCCGAATGTGGTGGTCATAACCGATTTCAACCTTGGGGGATAAAAAAAACCCAAATAAAGGGTTTGTCCAAATAGTTAATGTTTAAAGGGACGGGGGATATTGAAAAAAATATGGACGAATATGGAGGAGGTGTACACCCCGCCTGTTACTATTTCCGAACTGGGGTCATCGGACCATAACATGGTTTTGCTTAAACCCAAAGCGAAAAACTCAGTTGATACTGGATGCGTGACACGGTTAACCTAAGGTGTTTGGGGGCCCAAAAAAAAAAGCCACATTCAGTATGGCTTTATCAGCCATCAAAAGGGAACCCCTATTTAGGCTTGATTCTGTGCAGATCCCGTATTCATATTATCAAACGGTTATTTGCAACCTAGGAAATATGCTTTCCTACTAAAATTGTTACGAGGCATACGGCTGATAAGCCATGGGTCACAAACTGGTTAGAGACTTAGTTCTAAAAGACAGCGAGCTCACGAGTGGTGATTTGAATCAAGCAAAAATATTTTTAATAAAGGGCAACCGAGCCGCTTCGAAACTTAAGTATAATTTTTTCCAAACACAAATTGCAGCAATGCATGAATCAGGATCCCAGATTGGTAACATATGAAAACAATAATGGGATTTAAAACAAATGGCAAATCATGCATGCAAGGTCTAGCTAACAAAAAAAGGATGATGATTGTGGCTTACTGGCCAATACAATGAATGATTTCTTTGTGTCTGTGAGTGACTATTTGCCTCGGTTAAATAAGAGTCACAAGGTGTTCGACGTTAACCAGGAACTGCCGGATCAGTATGTGATAAGCGTATGTACTACTTTTAAAGCCTTGGAGAGTGTTAAAGCCAACAAGGCTACTGGGCCTGACAACATCCCTGCATGGGGTTAAGAAATTATGCAAATGTTCTCGCCCCTCCATTAACTGCTATTTTTAACAATTCATTAAGAGAAGGTGTACTCCCTATGGAATGGAAAATGGCCAAAGTAATACCGTTGCCAAAAAAAGCCCCCCCGGGTCGATTTAAAAAGAATTAGACCAATTTTACTAACTTCCCAAAAACTGCCAAGGTGTTTGAATCAATAATAATGAAATGGGTGGATGAAACAATTGAAAGGGGAAATTGATGCTAAGCAATTTTGGGGGGAAATTTGCGGAACGTTCCCCAACAGACGTTCTTGTCGAACTGGTTCATATGTGGTATAAGGCGACAGATAAATTGAATTCTTATGTCAGAGTTGTAATGCTAGACTTTAGCAAAGCGTTTGATCTTATTAATCATCATTTGTTGCTAGATAAGCTACAGTCGTATGGGTTGCCCGCACATATTTTAAGATGGATGCCAACATTTCTATTAGACAGAGCTCATCGAGTAAAAATAGGAAATGAATATTCCCATTCTGGTCATCCCAATGGGGGAGTACCGCAAGGGACATTGTCTGGACCTAAATGTTTCCTTGTTTATATAAATGATTTAAGAACGACTGTTCCATTATATAAGTATGTAGATGACAGTACGTTATTTGAAATAATGCGACAGAAATGATGTATCTGTTATACAAGAGTCGGTTGATATTGCTGCTAGATGGACAGAACAGAATGACATGAAAATTAATTCAAAATCAAAAGAAATAATCATTAGTTTTGCACAAGATGGCAATTTCAGAACACTATCCCGAATATAAAGATTGATGGGAGGGATATAGCACAAGTTTGCCATGCCAAACTATTAGGTGTGACCATTTCTCAGGATCTGACATGGAACAAACACGTGGATAATATTGTGAAAAAGGCTGGTAAACGCTTGTACATGTTATATCAGTTAAAACGTGCAGGGATTACCCAGAAAGATCAGGTCAGTGTATATGTTAGTGTGGTGAGACCAGTTCTAGAATATGCATTCCTGTATGGCACACTAACTTGCCCCAATATTTGTCTGACAATATTGAAGTTATACAAAAAAACAAATGTATTTTTCCTGGATTGGGTTACGCGGGAAAAACTTAGCGTGTTAACCTGGATACGTTGAATGTAAGACGGGACAGCATTTGTCAAAAATATTTTGATAAAATTAAAGTCGGCACACACAGATTAAATTATCTGCTGCCTGACAAAAGACATATCAAATATAATGTTAGACAACAAAACGTGTACCCGTTACCAGTTACTAGAACGAATAGATTCCGTAACTCCTTTGTACCGTGGGCTTTATACAACTGTCAGTAAAAAGGCTATTAATATGGTATGATTTGCGGTATCAAATGTATTTCTATTGTATTTGTATGATGTTTTGATGAGTTAATTGTAACCTATTGTAATGTCAATCCAACTCAGTTGAGTTGCTAATAAAACTTGTGTTATTATGATGAACATGCTGCATGACGGTCAATCGGGTTTCCGTGCTAAGCACTCATGCGATACAACACTGGACCACATGGTGCATAGGTTGGGCGTCGGCGATTGACAAAGGACTTGTGAATGGTGTAGTGCTGCTAGACTTGCGTAAAGCTTTTGATATTGTGAACCACACAATTTTGCTGCATAAATTGGCCATATATGGATGTTCACAACAATCAATGCGATGGTTCTCGTCATACCTGTCAGAGCGCAAACAGTTTGTCTTGTTCAAGGGCAAACAGTCGGAGCAATCTGAAATAACTACGGGAGTCCCACAAGACTCTATTTCGGGCCACTGTTCTTTATTGTTTTTATGAACGACATGCCCATGAGCACAAGAACAATATGATCGTCACTACCCGGCATAAAAGGCAATACCTCGACGAAACGGACGTTAACAAATGCATCAAGGGAGATAAACTCCGACTGGTCGAAAATGAGAGGCTATTTGGGCTTCATGTTGATAATGTCCTCACCTCGAAGGCCCATATACAAAATATATACACAGCTCGATTGCCGGAAAACTCGCACTCCTGTGAAAGATAAAACAATACCTTGCATACAAAGCAAGGAACACTTTCTACAACAATTACATTCTACCCCAGCACACTCTGGGGCAATGCAACAACATCCGATCGCATCTACAAACTCCAAAGACGTGCTGCCAGAATAATACTAGTCTCTGAATATCGGACTCCGAGTGATCCAGCGTTGGAACATTTACACTGGCTGCCACTACCGGAGCGCGTCAAATACAGACAGTCGCAGTTGGTGTATAAAGCAGTGAACGGGTTGGCACCAGACTATATGTGTGCGTTGTTCACACCGATCTCAAACATCTCGACCAGAACAACCCGGTCAAATGAAAGAGGGGACTTGTATGTCCCGAAAACACGAACCAATATTTTCAAGAACTCTATTGCTGTAAAGGGCACACACATATGGAATAAACTAGACCCAATAATAAGAAACTCCTTCCCTCCCTCTCTCTCTCTCTCTCTCTCTCTCTCTCTCTCTCTCTCTCTCTCTCTCTCTCTCTCTCTCTCTCTCTCTGCCTTTAAGACGACACATAGGCATCATGTGTTTAACTAGAAAACAGTGACGCACGATTCAATGAAAAAAAATCTAAATGTTTTATTATAAATATAATGCTATTTATATTGTTTTATACTTTATCTATTTATTATTATTTTTACTGTAATCTATTTATTAAATATCTATTCAGTATACTTATTTTATTGTTATTCAATTTCTTTTATTCAATATATTTTAACGCATTACTTAACGTATAAAGTAGTCGATCAAATTGTTTAGTGCATGTATATTATGTTTTATACTACACTTGCGTTAGCAATCACGACCCGTAGGTAGAAAAAAATGTACATTTTATAAGGTTATCGTGAATAAATAATTTTTATTATTATTATTATTATCATGTTACACGGGCTAAGCGTACAGGGAACACATTTTTATTAACATAATAATTTTTTTCAGAGATGTTTCCAATATTGAATGGTTATAAATATATACATATATATATATATTTAATTATATTGTATCGGATAAGGAAAATAGAAGGACTAGAGGACATGACGCCACATTAACTAAAGAACAATGTGGACGATATTATATATATATATATATATATATATATATATATATATAATTTATATCAAACAGGTATAAATGGACGTTATACTGAATGTTTATAATATATTTAGTATACTCGAAGTGTAACTTTTTGATATATATATATATATATATAAATATATATATATATATATATATATATATATATATATATTTATATATTTAATATATATATATATATTATAGTATATATATATGTATATATATATATATATATATATATATATATATATATATATCAGGCTAAATGCTGCGTAGGGAGACCTGTGCATATACGATTCGACCGCCTACAGGAGACGATAATTTTTATTATTATTATTATTATTGTTACATGGGCTAAGCGTACAGGGAACACATTTTTATTAACATAATAATTTTTTTCAGAGATGTTTCCAATATTGAATGTTATAAATATATATATATTTATATATATATATATATTTAATTATATTTATCGGATAAGGAAAATAGAAGGACTAGAGGACATGACGCCACATTAACTAAAGAACAATGTGGACGATATTATATATATATATATATATATATATAATTTTCACAAAACGGTAATAATGGAAGAATATATCTGAATGTTTGAGCTAGTACTGTTAATTTTATAAATGATATTTACGTATACCTCGGAAGTGTGGGAGACTTTTTGATATATATATATATATATATATATATATATATATATATAATATATATATAATATATATATATATATATATTATATATATATATAAATTTATATATATATATATATATATATATATATATATATTATATATATATATATATATATATATATATATATATATATATATATATATATATATATATCAGGCTACATGCTGCGTAGGGAGACCTGTGCATATACGATTCGACCGCCTACAGGAGACCGGCCATATATTTTTATTTGACTGATTTTTCAATGATGTCTAATTGGAACATTTTCTGTAATACAAATATATATTACGTACTAAAATATGGTCATGATATTTTAATGAATTACATATATATATACAAAAATCGGTCTCCTTAAAAACTTAAACAGAATCTTAGACGCCGCGTACTGGAGACCGGTGTGGTACCGGAAGTTACTTATACTTGTTTGCGGCAGTATTATAACGCCAGCATAGGATATACAAAATTGAATACAACGATAATAGCAACATAATAAATGTATATACATATATACACATTTATACTTTAGTAGTTTGCTTTCGAGCAAGTTGGCGAATTCACAGAATCTTAATAAACTGCAGTCGTAGTCCCAGGCAGTGTGTTATTGACGTTGGACTTTTACAAACACAGGCACTGACGTGAAAGTGTCGATGACGATGCGCCTTTTGTCCTTCCCCTTGCCGTGAACCGTATCAGTGGTATTGATGTATGATATGTATTAATAAACTAACTACAGCCGTTGTATATATATATATATATATATATATATATATATATATATATATATATATATATATATATATATATATATATATATATATATATATATATATATATGAATGCCTAGTCATATATATATCGAACACTGACTTTGTCAATGATTTCTTTAAAAATTTTATATATATATATATATATATATATATATATATATATATATATATATACATATATGCGAATCTTTTTAAAGAAATCATTGACAAAGTCAGTGTTTCGAGGCAGAGCACAATAATAGTCATGCATCCTAGACTTTTGGAAAGGAATATATTCAAAATTAATTATTTCGTATGATATATTTGCCAGATCTCTAACATCAGCTCTGTAAACATGTTTTACATGAGTTATTTTAGATAAATATATTTACGAAAATAGACATGCGGAACCCAGGACATGGTAACAATATTCACTACCACAGTCGTATGTGTGTATGTGGCCTAAACGGTAAAGTGTTTGACTTTGATTCATAAAAGCTCACTATCAAATCCCGGCATATACTTTTTACAAATGGTTCCTTTAAAATTGTGCAACTTAACTTGTATTTGATTTTAAAACAAATTTAACATTATTAAGGGTAACACATGTTAACGTGTGCGTGGTAAATGTATTTCTTTTTACAAACGTCTACCTTATTTTATACCTAAGACAGCTACAATAATTTCAATTTATAATGTGAAACAATTTGTGGCTAATATAAGATAAAGAAAATTATGCAAGTCACAAAATGTGTTATGCATTATTAATAGCCGAAACTAATAAAAAAGACTACATATCCAACATATCCAAGCCTAGACAAGGATATTATTTTGTCCATGGTAAGTGCTACGTGGGCGGGTGAAGTTGTACGATGTTTTCGAAACAGTGCTATGCCTGTACTTCATATATGAGGCCGAGGCAAAATGTGAGTACAAGTACGAGTACACTTTAAACAAACATTAAATAATAGTGTGCTTTGACATTTCTAATGAATCTAATTTAACACAACTGAACACATAATAGTAATTATTATTATTTTATTTTTTCGGAAAATGTTAAAACCTAACACATTCCCTATGGAATTAGGTGGTACCACAAACGAGCTTTCGAAACAGTCCTATGCCTGAACTTCATACAACAGGCCGAGGCTAACATTTGACTAAAAGTATGATTACACATTTTTTTAAATATTAAATAATAGTGTGTTTTAACATTATTCAAGTATACATAATGGTAATTATTTAACTAAATACATAACGGTGATTATTTATAATTGTTGTCGAAAAATTGTCAAACCTAACACATTTCCTATGGGGTTAAGTGGTACCACAAACTGGTTAAGCACATTTCACGTTCCACTAGTTTTATACTTTAGCTCTTGCAACTACAACGTTCATCCAGCAATACTAACATTGTCTTAGTCTGACAAGGTAGTAGATCTCTCTTCAATATAAGCATAATTGTAATTTGAATACTAATTTGAATTACAGTAAAGCGTAAATTGCAAACATTCTCATGTGTAAAAACATGATTTGAGTTAACAGTTGATGCAAATGTGTACACAATTTAACAAATACAATGTCCGATTCGCATAGGTGAAACAGGTAAGACACATTCTAAAAAGTGTTTTATGTGGGACAGTGCTAATGTTGATGTCTATAAATGACAAGGCATATGTCAGTTGATACCACTGTATTAAGCCAACCAATAACATATACACATAATACAATATATACAAGATCTGCCTTAGCCTATATAATTCTAAAAGTCAATTAACAGCATACAAGCACATAACATGGATGTTGACCCTTGCACCGTGAAAATTGTTATAGTTTACTCTCTGAGGAAACAGTCTCTTGAACACTGCCAGTTATCCAAACATAGTTTACATAATAACATTCATAATTTTAGATGGTTATTAAAATATTGATATAATTTAATTTTTGGTTAACGAAGATAACAGGACTAGGACATGTCATCACATTAGCAAAGGAACTCTGAGAACTAGAATGGTGGGATGCACTGACACAGGTAGCTTGCACTTTCAGTTAGCCAAAGGGCTTCTTTGTCCATCTGCCATCTATAGCTACTTATCTAGATGATATACTAGTTACATCTTGTTAAATGATCTTGATAAAATCATATATATATATATATATATATATATATATATATATATATATATATATATATATAAAACGCTACAACTGCATACATTGTTTATAAATCTTACTAAGAATAACGTATTTACTCACACGATGGTCGCTAGGCCTCCTATTTTAGAAACGGATCCTGAAAAGAAAAATCGTGGTAAAGTGGTGACATTTTCACCGATTTAGTTACTCTTCTTCAGTAGATGTTAGCCTAGAAACCACAATAAATAACTCACGTTCGATGTCTAACAGCTTTTTTTGGTAAGATGGTAAACAATCAGCACATCGATGTCATTGAGCAATTATTGAGCCCATTTTTAATATAATGTTGCTATTATATAATGGTAAAACACAAAATCCATGGTCATGCAATTAATGTTGTTAGTAAATAGCCAACATGATGTTCCTGTTTATCAAATGATCAATACATACAGTTTGTTTAATAACAACAATATATATTTCTGACCCCATACCTAATTACAGTTTACATTATTATGCTATACAAATGTCATACCTCAACTATGAATGAACTAAGTATGAATGTTGCCTATGCTGTACTAAATAAGAGTGAAACACTGTCAATGAGTCCACTGAAGACAAATGAGTCTTTATCGTAGGACACATTAATGCTGTCAAAACATACTTGGTCTATTGTCGTAATGTCGTTTCTAAACCACTCATATTTAACTCATATCAGTATGTCGTAGTGTTACACACTAGCATTTTAAGCTCATGGTAAAATTATTTCGTGTTGTAATAACTTGTAACACTTTGAGTGAAATATAGCATACATGTAGCGAGAAAATATGTGTTTACTTTCACAATGTGTTCCTGAATACTTAGGCCAGCAGTCGCAAGTGTAGGAATCTGCACCAGACAAGCACCGACCATTGTGCATGCATGGATTGCTCCAACATCCAATGTAATCTTTAAACAAATAAGTATCACGTGTGGTAATTAGTGTGTAAGGTCATGCAACACACTGACTTAACATATTCCCATGTACGATATTGTATAATAGTAATACACAGTGATATTGTTGTTTTTCAAACTTATCCCTGCATATTATACTTTTAACACATTAAATTAAATATAACATATATGTTTTATCAGAAACAAGTTTCTAGGTACATTCGCAGCGTATTACATTATAATTATGAGATAATTCGCAATAAATCAATTTCAAAGCATACCAACATTGGAATTTACTGTTACACAGGTATATACATCAAGCGCTTGTTTTGAAACATATTTGCTCAAAATTCGATTACGATTATTTCCTGAAATTTAATGTATCTATTGCAAGTAATGAATTGCTCGGATTCACCATTTAGGTAAATCAGGATGTGTTTTGTGCGCGCGTGTGCGTTTTCGTGTGCATGTGTTTTAATTGGATAAGTATGATTCTGTTTCTGTCTTTATTTGCTGAAACTGACAAAAAGGAAAGCAACAATATAGTGTGTTAGTTACTTACTTTCGCAGTGTGTTCCTAGGTAACCCGGCGAGCATGCGCAGTTGTAGTAACTGTCTCGAAATTTGCATGTACCAGCGTTCTGACACGGATTGCTTGTGCATGTATCTCCTGTAACGACAGTTATTGTTACTGATATTTGCAATACATACATAACATATCAGTGTCGTGTATGTGCATGATTCTGATGTGAGATTCGACTACTGATTATATATCAGGTTGGACATAGTAACATACCGGTATATTCAACGTGAGCGTGTGTTTGAGTATGGTTATGTATTCTTCCTTTACATGTATGCATGTATGTATATATTTGAACTATGTGAGAATGTTCACATATAATATGAATTTATAACTTGATATAATTATATATATATACATATATATATATATATATATATGTATATATATATATATATATATACATATATGATATATATATATATATATATATATATATATATATATATATATATATATATACGTAATAAATTGTATGTGTACATGTTTGTATGTTTTCTCGAACTTATGCAACTGTTAGAAAGCACATGATTAGGAAATAGTCATGGTAAAATACGTGTGGTTAATTACATTATATATATATATATATATATATATATATATATATATATATATATATATATATATTGTAGAAGGTTTAATAATGCGCTGAACGGATTCTAATATTTTCTTAACTGCTTTGAAAACAAACATACGCAATTTAAACATATACACACTTTTCCACTATTTAGCGACACCCATGTTATTGTTGGATTCGCCGATTTTCAAAATCACATTATCAATCCACCGTAACGAATGCATACAAACGCATTTCATATAAAATATGGTTGTTAAATTAGCCGATTGTCAACACCACGATGTCAATCCACCGTAACGAATGTATGGAAACGCATTTCAAATAAAATGCATTTTGCCGTTGCAACTGACCCACCAGTACACATCGGAATGTCACAATATTCCCAACGCTTCTCGGGAATTGTTGTATAGCACCAAGGCTTATCCTCTACGCAACCTGTAATGTTTACGTTACGACAGTAGTTGTATGGAACATCCGCATGGCAGGTGTGTTTGTGCGGCTGGAAGAGCGAAACACACATATGAAGCACGCTGAACAAGACATGTATGGGTCATTTTCACGACATAAACTGTGATGGATACATGTGTATTCCTTTCTGATATATATATATATATATATATATATATATATATATATATATATATATATGTGTGTGTGTCAGTTAATATAATAGGTGTAACTCTATTTTATTTTACTACTATGAAGCCGATCATATCACATATTACGTTTACATGCTATATAACCAATAAGCCACTTGCTAAATAAATATTAAGTTTATTTTAACACGTGCAATGGAACACTTCTTCAATTTTCTAGGATAAAATACGTTGACTTAGAAAAATTAATATGTCTGTTAACCCTAACATCTGTATATCATATTATAGTTTGTGTAGTTGTAGCTTCGATCTCTCTAACCGTGTTTAATTTCCAGTCTTGACAAGTAAGACCTGATGTAGTTTTCGCCACATGGCCTCTGTAGGTAAATCCAGACTTATCCACCAGACATTCTGCAACAAATCAATGACAATTAATAAAAACTGTGTTCGATATCTATAAATTTGTGATGGTCAGGCTTTTCATAGCGCTAAATCTAACACGATTTAGTGGTTAGTTGGGTTAAATGAATCTTTAACGTTTTGTCTACGTCTTTTCTTCCCGTATATATATTTGCACACCCTAGCTTCAAACGGTTAAATGTGTGTTAGTTCGTCGACATTATTACAACTGTATGAGTTGTTTGACTAACAAAATAATCAAAACGTTCGTGACTATTTAAATTAACCAATGTGTTGATTACAGTTTCTATTGCGAAACTTGTATTGTATATTTGATAAATAACCACCTTGGCTAAGTCAACACAAGAACTGCAGTTGTTATATTGACTGGTATGATTTTCTATTTGCACAACTGCATATTTTGTTGTGACATAAATCATTATGTGCAACCACGGATGTGAGAACAATTACGTGGGTAATGGGTGTAATCGAGCAGAAGCACCGAAAAAATGACGACATTCTGAAAGAAAGACATTATTGTTGTTTTCATAAAGAGAAGAATGTTGGAATGGTATTGGTATTCGAAGAGAAGGACAGATAGGGAAGATATAAGAGCCGCTATGGATGAAAAGTTAGATGGTAAATGAGCGAAACGGAAGCTCAAGTTGAGACGACAGAAACAGTGAAGAAATATTTGCAGGCTTGGCAGCAACAGTAAGAATGGGTTCAGGGCAGGAGGAAATGGAAGATACTCTCCAAGACCCACCACTCGACAAAATGACGAGTGGAGTGAAGAGTGAGTGAAGATTTATTCAGACCATACCTTTTGTATGCATTAGTGTCATCACGTAATTCAAATGATAGTATATGGGCAACATGCGTCAGCTACCCAGGCATAAAACCTGGGCATACAGCTAATATAAATACATTCATAGACGTAGATATTTAACAATTTACTTCGTGTGTATGTATCCTGATAATGAAGCACATGTAATCGTGTTATCTCTATACACGTACCTCTCACTGCGTATGAGAACTGGACATTGACAAATATAATTTGCAGATAGAGAAACAACAACCAGCCGTCCATGTATTATTTCAGTTCAAGAGACGAACATTTCTGTCTGAAGCAGAGACAATGTTTGGTTCTAAATTGAATATCATGTCCTACACAGGTTTAATTTGCTAGTTTATTTGTATTCAGCAAAACGTTATTAATATATGCTAATCAGTAAAAGTGCCACACATTTGTCGATATATATATGGTACATATGTTTGTAAAACAGCAGACATAACAATTATGGTAATAACAAACTGGAATGTAATTATGCTCAAATGTGTGTGTTGTGACGCTGTTCCTGTACATGTTTCTTAGACGCTCTTGAAACCAATGACAATGTCGCTGAAAACCAAAAATAACGTTTGCCAATAATTTAGGACCATATAACAGTTTTTAGAGGGGGCTGCCCCATTTTAAAGGCCAATATGAAGGTTAGGTTAAGGTCAAAGATTAATAATTATATAATCATAATGTCCAATATATCGAAATGTTAATGCTATTCTTAGAATTTTTAGAAACTCATTTATTTACTGATCCATATCTATCTATGAGAGGCTTATCTAATTTATATAAATTCAGAATGGCCGACAAATGAGCGAATATATAAATATCGTTATTCTTTATGACAGCAATGTTCACAAAGGTTCCAGAACAAATGTTTTGCGATTACCTTATGGTCATATACAACTTTTAAAGGTCAAGTTCAAGCGAAGGTAAAAAGACAAGATATTTCATTATGCCAATTTTATCATCTACTAACACTATAACAATGTTAGTATTTCGGCAGGTTACAGGAGATGTTTGTGGCTGCAAAACTCTATTCGGTATGTTGTACTTTATACAATTTCCATCAATTCAAAAAGGCTACCAATATTCTCATATCTAATTATTATAATTGTAATGTGCAATGAGTGAATCAGGTGTTGTGACTATTGAGACCAGGACACGTCCCGCAAATCAGATGACTGCCATGTCCCTGGCAAAACTCCAACATTATGCATGTTACCTTCAAAACAATGTGCAGCGCATGGAAAGATATCGGTCAGTAAATAAATAAGCTTTTGAAAACATTTAAAAATAGCGTTAACATCTCGAGATATTCGACAATATGATTATATCATTATTGATGTTTGACCTTGCCCTGACTTTTAAAATGGGGCAGCCCCCTCTAAAAAGTTTTATATGGTCCTAAAGTGCAACTGTGCCAAAGTTGGTGCTTTGGCCAATCGTGTCATGATACCATTAACATTTAGACTTAAGCGATTCCACTATCTGCATTACTGAAGCAAACTATTGGGAGAAAGAAACTATACGTCTTAATTCTTGCATTTACCTCTACGTGGATACGAACATTGTTCATGTATACATTTATGTTCGTTGTTCAAATCCGTGGCTACCCAAGTCCATTGCTGTATTGCCGCAACTTATATTAATATAACAAGCAAATTAGATATACTATCACCTTGACGAAAGTCTCTAATTAGAGCTACTTTCCTGGTCGATATACGTGACAGATAAGCTCACTGATCTTTCATGAAATAAAATGAAAAGCTTAATCATAAATTGTTGAGACATTCAAAAATCATCAATCATAATACTAGAGGAGCATATATTTTGGTTATTTGTGTCAAATCTGAAAGAACGTTATTTGTAGAAATGTGCGTCTCCTATATTTACTTTTTTTAATATACGCACGTAACACGCGTGTACATAAGCACACACGCGCGCGCACACGAACACACACACATCACACACCACTTCAACGTGTCGACATGTAGTAGTATATCCATTTTCTGTGTAATTATTTACACCGGTTTGGACACAAGTGACTCTATCTATCAAAATGGGTGAGTAAATATGCTAGGTTGCATACATATGGTAAAACAAATTATTGAATGTTTTAGTTACAGCTCAACTACACTAATACATAACATATTCAAAAATGAATTACGCTTCAACCTAACTAGTGGTATCATGTTCAATGATGATATTAGTGATCATTTGCAATGTTTCCACTCTGTAAGTATAAAATAAGCAGGTATAATGTAAAATAATTTCAATTTATCAGAAAGATGAATGAGGATACAATGGCATCATTTTCCAACGAACTGAGTCAACAAACCTGGGAAAGTGTCTTAAAAACTGATTATGTTAATCAAGCATATGACTCTTTTCTACACATATTTATGGATATATTTAACAAACATTGTCCAGTAAAAAAGTTCCCCAAAAAAGCTTTGAAAATTTAAAAACTTTGGTTCACCAAAGGTTTAAAACGTGTTTGTACAACGAAAAATAAGTTATATAAAGCATTCATTGTAATGAGATCTGCAGAAGCAGAACAAAAATACAACATATACAAAAGTAAATTAACATATATATTAAGAATTACATCACAAAATATTTAGTCTTAGTTAGAAAAAACAAAAAGCAAATGTTAAAGAGACCTGGAAAAAACTAAATGAATTAACATATCCATAATACTTTATATAAAACAACAAGACAATTTCAAAGAAGGGACCCAACTTAGCAAAACATAACCCCTTACCTAAAAACGATACAACTATTTATGATTACTTAGAAGAAAACATTCAACATACTATGTTTCTAAGTCCTGTTGATGACCCAGAAATTATTATAACTGTTCAAAATTTTAACAATAAAAGAACAACTTATTTCAGTGGTGACAGTAGAGTGAGCCTGCTAAAGAAAGTAATTTCCAAAATAGTTAAGCCATTTGCTCATATATTAAATGTTTCATTTCAAACAGGTGTTTTTCCAAACAAAATTAAAATAGCTAGTTATTCCACTAAATAAGTCTGGAGAAAAAAACGTTTTTACATATTACAGGCCAATATTGTTATTAAAATTCTCAAAAATTCTGGAGAAACTATATAACAACAGATTGAACATGTTCCTTAATAAATGTAACATGCTCCGGCCAAGTTAGTATGGGTTTAGATCTAGCATGTCAACAACTGAGGCTCTTTTATATTTAGTAGAAGAAATTACAACTTCATTAGATAATAATAAGTATACTGTTGCAATATTTATTGACCTAAAGAAGGCCTTTGATACTGTTGATCATGATATATACTGTGTAAAAATAAACTGCATTTCTGTGGTTTGCGTGGTGTCGCACATACATGGATTCAGAGTTATTTAGAAAATAGAAAGCAGTTTGTCAGTTTTAATAACTGTCATTCAGAAATACTAAATATGTCGTGTGGTGTCCCTCAGGGTGCCATTTTGGGACCAACATTATTTATCATGTATATTAATGACATCTGTAAAGTCTCACAAGTGTTCAAATATATTTTATTTGCTGATGATGCAAATCTATTATGTTGTGATAGAGATTTAAATGAACTTGTTCGGATGATAAATGGTGGATTAGAACAACTGCAGACGTAGTTTTCTGTTTATAGATTGTCTCTTAATATATCAAAAACTAATAACAAGATGTTTGGTAATCGCAGAATAACTGCAGATATTTGTGTTGGAATAAATAAAGTGAAAATTAATAGAATAAATTCCACAATTTGTTTAGGTGTAGAAAGTGATGACAAATTAAACTGGAAAAGTGTATCAATAAGGTATAAACTGACAATATTGTGTGCTATTATGTATAAAGGAAGTTCCTTGCTTAACAAACATGGTATGCATATTTTGTACTATTCTCTTTTCATGCTTTATATTTTGAATTGTGCTGAAGTATGGGGTAACACATATGCTACAAATATTCATTGTTTAGTTTTATTAGAGAAAAGGGTTAAGATTAATTTGTGGTGCCAAAAGACTTGATCACACAAATTTACTCGTGTTCAAAATGTACATATTTGTAAATTACCAGATCTTGTAAAGCTAAAAACTGCTATAATTATGTTTAAGGCATATTGCATATTATTACCAATAAATGTACAACATTTATTCAGAATATATGAATGACGATATTCATCCAGGCATAAATGTAAGTTCAAACAAATATATGTACGAACTAATTTAAAAAGTATGTGTATTTCTGTTACTGGAAATAAACTTTGGAACTATCTCGATAATTCACTGATTAGATGTAAAAATGTTTATCATTTCAAAAAGCGTTATACAGATAGACTGTTGAATAGTTATGTGTTAGACTCCTAGACCAGTTTGCAAACAGAAATTAGATAACTAAATTAAACATTCAGATTGTTTATTGTTATAAAGGTTTTTTCTTCAATAAATGTTACAATACATTTCTTTATTAAATGTGGTATGGTTATACATGTAAATAGTGTTGCTGCAAATTTCTATTGCACTGTTCAGATGCTTTATGTATGTAATTAAGCAATTATAAGGATACCAATTATAAGTGTTGTACTTCGTTTACCCTTTTTTCAACAATTTGTATTGTATGTATAATATGGTAGTAGTTGTTGTTGTTGAAATAAATTTCAAATGTTAATGCATGATTTACGTAAACAAATTCAAAACATATATGGTGCCATTATGGTGGTAACCGTCAAGAACATTTCTCAAAAGACCCACAACACGATTTTGTATACCAACTACACATCACGATAATGCATAATGATAATACATTATGGTAATGTATGTACAAGAGTATTAAGTAGAGAATTAAGAGTAGTATTATAAAATGTCTCGTAAATGTGATATATGTCTAATGAATGAACTTATTATATAATTCTGATTTTCTTGTAGTGCAAAATCCTTACTGGGGCATCACTCACTAGTATGGTTGGTTATGATGTCTTAATAGTAATGATAATAATATAGTTAATTAACTATTGTGACTAGGACCAACTCAAGTCGCAAATTTGTAACTCCGGTCCAGGCTTGTTAGAGGGAAGTATGAAATACAAGAATTAACTGTTAGTACTCGTTAGTCATGAGGTGAATTTTAACATTTTAACATGATGTATGTCTTTTTAGTCTTGCCATGCCATACCGCATAGGCCTACAGCTACACCGTCACAACGAAATACAAAGAGGTAACTTATTGCGTGATTTGACTGTTTTATATAAAAACAAGTATCTTGATAAATGTTAGGATACTTAGCATATTAGTTTCCTAAAATAAAGGTACGTTAAATAAATTAAAGGAGCAAAACTGTAATATTACTAAAATTAATGAAAATATGACACTTGTAAATTTAAATGCAAATTATTTTAAGCAGCCGTGCGCAAAGATTATCGCAGCTTGAATGTTTCTTTTAAAGATTCGTTAAACTTAAAACATCTGCGCAACTTAATGAATACTCAACACGCTGTAAGCATATATTGTTCCTAGTGGAACTTATGCATTATTTACTAAGATAAGAAGAAGAATGTATTCTTACCTACCCTGACAACAACTGCCAACGGTGTCAGTCGCGTCGTTTTGCGCCTCGTTTTGATGTATTCGTATGCAAATCAACGAGCGTATAATAATAAGAGACTGCACTTCACAATTTCGCGTGATTCGTGATTCCGTGTTCGTGGCGCCGCCTGTGCGCAGTGCAGCTGTCACACACACACACACACACACACACACACACACACACACACACACACACACACACACACACACACACACACACACACACACACACACACACACACACACACACACAAAATACTATATATATATATATATATATATATTTTATATATATATATATATATATATATATATATATATATATATTACCACTTACCATAACTGTGCGTGGATGAATAATTATAGGTGTATATGTTAATTGCTTGTTAATTATAACCAACAAGTATTCCATTACTGTTATCAGTGCTTTCTAGCCACTGCTTTATAACCTATATAAGTTAGGTTGTTCTATATTATTAATACGGTTACCACATGTGTAATATTGTCTAGTGATATAATATATAGTAATATATATATATATATATATATATATATATATATATATATATAGAGAGAGAGAGAGAGAGAGAGAGAGAGAGAGAGAGCAACACAGGAATAGACGGTGTATAAGAGGGCACAGGAAGTGTACATGCATGAATATGTTGATATGTATGTACTTGAAATTGCATCCACCTAACACATGTGCGCATGTAAACCCAGTTCCCAAGAAGACAACTCTGCCAAAAGAAGAACTAAACAGCTATAGGCATATTTCCAACCTTAGCTTCATTTCAAAAATACTTGAAAAAGTTGTAGCAAATCGTCTCAGTTCTCACATCTACATAAATGGTTTAACCAATGCGTCACAGTCTGCATATAAACAATTTCACTCAACATAAAGTGCTCTTTTCAAAGTATACAATGACATAAACCTTAACATTGATAATGGCAAAGACACTGCACTGACCCTGCTTGACCTATCCGCCGCTTTCGACACCATTGACCACGACATTCTCATTACACGCTTATCAACGTGGTACTGGATATCTGGCATAGCCCTGAGCTGGTTTACTTCATACCTTACTGATAGACGGCAAGCCATTAAAATACGTCACTGCTTCTCAGACATGCTGCCCACCTCTTGTGGTGTCCCCCAGGGTTCTATTTTTGGGCCCTTGCTTTTCACTCTATATACAACACCATTAAGCTCTCTTACCAGAGTCACAACCTGAATCTTCACCTTTATGCAGATGACACACAAATCTATGTTTCTTTGACCACACCAGATACTTGTCGCTCCCTAAACCAGCTCAGGGATTGTCTCCGAGATGTCTCCCTTTGGATGAAAAACAGTAAATTAAAGTTAAATCCAGATAACACCGAATTTCTCATCATTGGTACCTCAAGCAGCGGGAAAAACTCAATAGCTTTTTCCCGACAGATATCCTGAGTCAGAGTATCACACCAGCCGCCTCAGTTTTAATCTCGGAGTAACGTTCTCTGGTCGTCTAAATTACATCGCTTGTTATTATGTATGTTTCCTTTGTCTTTCGGCGTAATCTCAGGTGCCATACATGCTGCGAAGTCGATTTTAGAATAGTAGTGCCCATACGTGGAGACTTGCAAACCACTTCCCGACACACAATGTTATCCTTACAAGCACACCCATTATTTATTTAAAATGAAACAATAATTTAATTAACTTGAAAAAATAAGAAATAATAAACAGTCAATTGCATATGTTTGAAAACTTACACAATGATATTGATCAAGAAAAAAGTACCCAGAACTCTCTATAATAATAATATGGCATGCAAATTGCAGCATAGTATTTGTAGAAAAGACTATGCTCTTAATTTACGTCAGGTTATGATACAAATATAGCAATCGAACTAAACAGCGATGGTATCAACCTGGCATTGTTCTGTCTTAACCTAGGCCAGGGTCACTTCAATGGAATCTACTGTAGTCATTAAGGTTCGCGACTTGCCTGCAATTTCGGCGATTTTGATGGTCTTTAATCTCACTCGCTTATAGTTGTATTGTCATGCTAATTTCCTTCTGCATTGTTTTAAATTTTTTTCTTTACCCATAACTACTTCATTTCTCGTTTTGTCGTACTTTGGCAATACAATCATCGTTGCGATAAAACTTGCTACTCATCTTATACGTAGAAGACTGGTGGTGTCCTCTAGGGAGTATTCATGCTTTAATTATAAAACGGCCCAATTGCTGGAGTTGGGCCCATCTATAACTGAACACATTGTGTTCACTACATTTTTGGTGACATTAATATTGAAATTCTGCCTTTTTTATAGTGTAATCTGATACATTACTATGTGAATTCTATAATTCGTGCAAAATGTGAAAATGGACAAATTTTAGAATTCACGTATTCATATACAGTCACATATAGTTATATACTCACATTCGCGCACACACACACGCACGCACGCACGCACGCACGCACGCACGCACGCACGCACGCACGCACGCACGCACGCACGCACGCCACACACACACACACACACACACACACACACACACACACACACACACACACACACATGTATACATATACTGTCACTTATACACATACTCTCTCTCTCTCACACACACATACATATATAATATTATATATATATATATATATATATATATATATATATATTTGTGGTGTGTGCGTGAGTGTCAGTATGCGTATTTTACTTTCGCAGTGTGTTCCTAGGTTACCAAGCGAGCATGTGCAGTAAAAGGAACCGTCTCGAAATTTGCACGTCGCAGCGTTCTGACACGGATTGCTTATGCATATATATCCTGTAACGAGAGTTACTGTTACTGATATTTGCAATACATACATTAAAACATCAGTATTAGCACAATGGCGACATGTATGTGCATTGTTGTGACGTGTTATTCGATTGCTGTTTATAAATCAGGTTGAAACAGTAACAACATGAGAGTGTGTTTGGATGTGCTCGCAGATATATATATTTATATCTATTTGCTCAAGTATATATATATATATATATATATATATATATATATATATATATATAAACATTTTACTTATTTATATATTAAACATGTAAACATATTAGTTATGATGGAAGATACATTATTAAATAATATATATCATTATATATATATATAATATTCATATATATATATATATATATACATATACAATAATATATATCTTATATATATATATATATATATATATATATATATATATGTGTGTGTGTGTCATTCACACATACATATATATATATATATCATTGTTTGTATGTCCATGTATATATGGACTATGTGAGTATGAACATACATATGTAAGTGTATATATATATATATATATATATATATAATTATAATGATTATAATGATAATGTATTGATATATATATATATATATATAGAGAGAGAGAGAGAGAGAGAGAGAGGAGAGAGAGATGATATGGAATGTAATAGGGATCTCCGTAGCGAGAACACCAGAGGAATGCTTCACTACCTTACAAAGCGGCCACATACTAGGTTATTCTAAGGCAAACAATGACCAAGCAGGAGACGGCTTTCTCATAAACAGGAAATGGAAAGACCACACACTAAGGGTAAACAACATCAGCCCCAGAGTAGCAGAACTTGGTATGTGCATAACAAAGCGCTACAAACAAAAGGTAATGAAAGTATATGCACCAACAACATCATACTCCGTCGAAGACATCAATAACTTCTACAACGACGTCGATGAGACTTTAGGGAAACCAAACCACTACACGATAGCGTTGGGAAACTTGAATACTCAAATAGGGAAAAGAACAAACCTTATGGAAACGGCAACGGACAAATTTGGGCTCGGATTGAGAAACGAAAGAGGCGACACCTTAGTAGAATTGGGCAACATCAAGAAATTACAAAATCTTGAATGCCATGTTTCAGAAGAAAGCAGGTAGGATATGGACATGGTAAAGCCTAAACGATGCAACAAAGGCCGACATTGACTACAACCTAACAAACAGGCCAGACATCGTCCTATACGTAACAGTTATCAACCAAATCAACGTTGGAAGTGACCACATACTGGTTATGAGCAACATCAAGTAGAAGGCCACAAAAAGTAGATGCCACACGAATAGGATGAAAGAAGATATAATTCACACTAGAATTGAGAGACCGATTCGAGATACTACAAGAACTATACTACATCGACATCATGAGCGAAAACATCACAGAGATGATCCAACAAAGCGCGTCAAGAGTAGCTAAGGCAAATAACAAACCACATACATTGAGGATATCATCACCGAGCGAGCCCTGATGAAGAAACGCGAGAAATGGCGGGAAACGGCGACAATAAACAACGAACATTGTACGCAGAAATATGCAAGACCATCAAAAAGAACGCAAGAGAGGACATCAGGATATACAACCATGAGATCATACGAGAAACGATCATGGCATCAAAATGCCTGAAGAAACCCCGAAGAACGCAGATGCTAGCCCAAAACAGATTGTTCACACTGCTGGACAAACAGGGTAGAGAAATCCGTGATCAAGATAAGATCATAGAACGAATAGAGGAATTCTACACAGAGCTATACGACAGTGAAGAGAATACCATAATCCACACTGACCCAAAAGAGGTACCAGAGATAACATCGTGGGAGGTGGAAGCAGCACGAGATATGAAGAATGGCACAGCGAATGCAACGACCATATAAACATCGATACATTGAAAGCAGGAGAAGTTACCATCTCGAAGACACTTGCTAAGCTAAATACTAAATGCTTATCAGAAAGACGAATACCCACAGCGTGGAAGAACACTAAGATGATTACAATGTTCAAGAAGATAAAATAAGAAAGACGTCAAGAATTACAGACCGATATGTCTACTATCAGATATCTATAAAGTGCTCATTAAAGTACTAACGAAAAGGCTTGAGAAGACACTCAACGGAAATCAGCCACGAGAGCAGGCTGGATTCAGAAGCGGATACTCAACGATATACCACATATTCGTCGTAAACGAACTGCAAGTGCAGAGAACATAATATCCCACTCTGCATCGCATTCGTCGACTACGAGAATGTCTTCGACTCGGTGCAAATTCTAATAGTACTGACCTCGCTTCAAGAAGAGGGGATCGAATATGTGTACATCGTACTCCTGAAGGAAATCTACACCAACAGCTCGATGACAGTCCACCTACACAAAGAAAGCAACAAGATCACCATCAGCAGAGGTGTACGACAGAGAGATATTATTTCGTCGAAGCTGTCCACGGCAGCACTCGTAAGCATATTCCTGCGATCGACTTAGGAAACCAGAGCTTCGCCGACGACATAATCATACGAGCTAATTAGCTGAAGAAAGCTGAGGAATTAGCTGAAGAAAGTGACAATCCGGTTCTGAAGATGAACAAGTCGAAGGATAAAGGTGATGATGCAAACCGACACACCAGTATATGTCAACAACACTCATATCGTGAGTGTTGAAAGCTACATCTGTCTGGGATAGAGACAAAAAATTGGAGATTCTAAGAAGAATCACGGCCGGATGGACAACATTCGCCAAGCACCACGACATCTTCAAGTGTAACATTAGAACATGCTAGAAGAGACAAATCTTTGAGCAATCTCATACGGCGCAGAAACATGGGCACTCACCACCCATGCAAAGAACAAGCTAGCAGCCGCACAAACAAAAATGGAAAGCAGTATGCTAAACATCACATACCTGGACAAAAAATAAACATATGGGTAAGAGAAAAGACCAAAGTTACAGTAGTGATTGAACATGTCATAAGACTGAAGTGTACCTGGGCAGGCCACGTCAGCAGAATACGAGATAACCGATGCACACAGCGTATCACCACCTACGAAAGGGAAATACCTAGAGGAAGGCCGGCGATACGTTGGAGATACGAACTAGACGACTACTGGAAGGGTGGGTATGATCTGGCAGAGGATAGCGCAAGATAGGCAGATGTGGAAGCTGCATGATGATGCCTTCGCCCAACCACGGGACTCAATGGCTGCACAGTGATGATGACGATATATATATACAGGAGGACATAATTTTCATTAGTTTCCTTAATGTGTGATTTCGAGAACATGCTATGTTTTTATGAGTATAGTATTGTTGTCAGTATATATCCAAATGAATGCATGTCAGTGGTGGATTCGGGCTGTTTTATAATTAAACAGTCTGTTTCTTTGACAAGGGCAATAACGTCATGAATGTGTTCATTACAGAGCATTTGTTACAAATAAATTCAGCGTGTTATTTCACATTGCATACGTGTTATATATTACATTTGTAATGAGTTGTTGGCAAACAGAATAAAGGTATTGTGTGAGAACGTCTTTTTGACTTCCACCTTGTTTCTTTGACTCGAACTGAGCAACGCAAACATTGCACAGGGCCTCTCTGTTAACCATAAACATCACTCCCAACCGGTATCTGCATATCGCCCATTTGTAGTAGCTAGCTGTTTCTAATTTGCTGTGCAACAGGAGAAAGGTATTGCGAGAGCGCCTTTACAGTTTCTACGATCGCTGCTTTAAAGGCTACGTGCTTAAATTAACTGTGTTTTCAAGATTGTCTTCAACATTAAATAAAGTACGCCCGCAACAGTCATATAAGTTTGGGATACCAAATACGTAGTTAAACTTTACATTTGTTGGTAATGTTCAATTGCATATGCAGGGTGCATGTCAGTTTCAGCCAGTCGGACTAACCGACCTTCAGACATCTAGTATTGAGTTATGTTTACTAGTCCTTAAATTTAGCCATACTAAACATTATCATGTTTTAATAAAAGGTCAGTTGCATATGTTTGAAAAATGACACAACAATATTGAGAGAGAAAGAAAAACATACCCAGTGCTCTCTTTAAAAATAATGTAGCTTGCAACTTCCTGTATGGTGTGTGCAGTAATGTTTATGATTGAATGCATATAAGAAAGTTTATGATAGAAACTCAGCAATCGAACTAAGCAGCGATAAAATAAACCTCGCATTTATCTGTCTTAACCCAGGCTAGGGTCACGTAAATTGAATCTAGTGTAGGCTTTCAAGTACGTTAATTGCCTGCATTTGCATCCATTTTCTATGGCCGTTGCTCCCACGTCCTTTGTATTGACATACTATTTTCATTCTGCATCTTAAATCTGTTTTATTATTTCTTTGCCCAAACCTACATCATTTTTTTCGTACTTTGGCATCCCTATCAATATAGCGACAAAACGTGCTACTCAATTTATACGTAGAGGACTGGTGGTATCCTCTACGGAGAATTCATGCATTTATTCTAAAACGGCCCAATTGCTGGAGTTGGGTCATTCTAGAACTTAACACATAATGCATACTACATTCTGGTGACATTACCATTGACATTTAGTGTAATCAGATACGTTGTTATATGACGATTACATATCTTGCAAACGTGAAAATGGGCAAATTATGGAGTTGAACCATTATAGAACTCATGTATTCATATACAGTCACATATACACATATACTCACACTCACACAGGTATATATATATATATATATATATATATATGTGTGTGTGTGTGTGTGTGTGTGTGTGTGTGTGTGTGTGTGTGTGTGTGTGTGTGTGTGTGTGTGTGTGTGTGTGTGTGTGTGTGTGTGTGTGTGTGTGTGTGTGTGTGTGTGTGTGTGTGTGTGTGTGTGTGTGTGTGTGTGTGTGTGTGTGTGCTTATTTTACTTTCGCAGTGTGTTCTGCAGTAATAGGAAACGTCTCTACACGTGTCGGCGTTCTGACTCGGATTGCTCATGCATGTCTCTATTAAAACGACAAGTATTCTTACTGATATTCAAATACCAGTGACGTGTGATTCGACTGCTGTTTATATATCATATTGGAAAAAGTAACATATCGGTGAGCGTGTGTTTTAGTGTGCTACACATATATATATATATATACATATATATATATATATATGTATATATATATATATATATATATATATATATATATATTATAGTAAAATAATAACAACACATTTTATTTAAAAGCGCCCCATTCAATATTACTGCTCCAGGTTATATACAACGTTTATAAATAGAAATGCTATTGATTTCATCAAAAGTATATATATATATATATATATATATATATATATATATATATATATATATATATATATAATGATGCACTCACATATATAAATGAAGAATACACACACACAAATCACATATATATATATAATAATATGTGGTATTTGTGGTGTGTTAGTTCACATAATGATATAATTCTGGTGACATTACCATTGACATTTAGTGTAATCAGATACGTTGTTATATGACGATTACATATCTTGCAAACGTGAAAATGGGCAAATTATGGAGTTGAACCATTATAGAACTCATGTATTCATATACAGTCACATATACAATATATACATACAGGTATATATATATATATATATATATATATATATATATATATATATATATGTGTTGTGTAGGGTTGGTGTGTGTGTGTGTGTGTGTGTGATGTGTGTTGTGTGTTGTGTGTGTGTGTGTGTGTGTGTGTGTTGTGTGTGTGTGTGTGTGTGTGTGTGTGTGTGTGTGTTGTGTGTGTGTGTGTGTGTGTGTGTATGTGTGTGTGTGTGTGTGTGTGTTATTTATTTAGTGTGTGTGTGTTGAAATTTACGTGTGTCGCGTGTGTTCTATGCATGTCTGATTCTTCATTATATAGTTTAGTGCATGTATGATATTTGAAATATTATTTGTGTATGTATATTAGTTATATATATATTACATACTATCACATATATATATATATATATATATAATATATATATATATATATATTCGAAACCGACCATTTTGTCCAATCGTACGACTATTTTGAACCATGTTGACATATTGGACCCTGTAGCCGAGTCCAAAAGAGACAAAGACTTTCATGATAAGGAACAACGTGTTTGGTTTGATTTAATAATTGATATACATTGTATACTTCATGATAATGTTGAACATTATTCATTAATACAATATGACGCTAACATCAGAGCCCCCTTTTAATACAATCAAACTGAACTAGAAAATAGAAAATGTAAACACAACTGATTCTTAAAAACGAAATACGTAAAAATACACCAAAGTGTTAAACCTTAATGTGTTTCAACACAATTTGCGTCAAATAAATTAAACTTTCAGACACTGCATATTCTTGTTCATTCTGATTCTAAATAATTGCACTCACAATAGCATATCCGAGCGTATATTCGAACGCATCAGTATTATGATCGGTGGTAGTAGTAGTAGTAGTAGTAGTAGTAGTAGTAGCAGTAGTAGTAGTAGTAGTAGTAGTAGTAGTAGTAGTAGTAGTAGTAGTAGTAGAAGTAGTAGTAGTAGTAGTAGTAGTAGTAGTAGTAGAAGTAGTAGAGTAGGTAGTAGGTAGTAGTAGCAGTAGCAGTGAGTAGTAGCAGAGAGAGCAGTGAGCAGAGCAGTGTAGCAGCAGAGAGCAGAGCAGCAGTAGTAGAGAGAGCAGTAGCAGTGAGAGCAGAGGAGCAGTAGTAGTAGGTAAGGAGTAGAGTAGTAGTAGAGTAGTAGAGTAGCAGTAGCTAGTAGGCTAGAGCTATGTAGGTAGAGTAGTAGTAGTAGTAGTAGTAGTAGTAGTAGCATCAGCATCGGCATCAGCATCAGCATCAGCATCAGCATCAGCATCAGCATCAGCATCAGCATCAGCATCAGCATCAGCATCGGCAGCGGCATCGGCATCGGCATCGGCATCGGCATCGGCATCGGCATCGCAAGCAGCATCAGCATCAGCATCAGCATCAGCATCAGCATCAGCATCAGCATCAGCATCAGCATCAGCACCAGCATCAGCATCAGCATCAGCATCAGCATCAGCATCAGCATCAGCAGCAGCATCAGCATCAGCATCAGCATCAGCATCAGCATCAGCATCAGCATCAGCATCAGCATCAGCATCGCACGGCATCGGCATCGGCATCGGCATCGGCATCGGCATCGGCATCGGCATCGGCATCGGCATCGGCATCGGCATCAGCATCAGCATCAGCATCAGCATCAGCATCAGCATCAGCATCAGCACCAGCATCAGCATCAGCATCAGCATCAGCATCAGCATCAGCATCAGCATCAGCAGCAGCATCAGCATCAGCATCAGCATCAGCATCAGCATCAGCATCAGCATCAGCATCAGCATCGGCATCGGCAGCGGCATCGGCATCGGCATCGGCATCGGCATCGGCATCGGCATCGGCATCGGCATCAGCATCAGCATCAGCATCAGCATCAGCATCAGCATCAGCATCAGCATCAGCATCAGCATCAGCATCAGCAGCAGCATCAGCATCAGCATCAGCATCAGCATCAGCATCCGCAGCCGCAGCCGCAGCCGCAGCCGCAGCCGCAGCCGCAGCACTAGCACTAGCACTAGCACTAGCACTAGCACTAGCACTAGCACTAGCACCAGCACTCAGCGCATCCAGCACAGCACTCAGCACCATGCACAGCACCATGCATCGCACACCAGCTTACTCAGCATCAGCACCAGCACCAGCACCAGCACGCAGCACTCCCAGCACCTAGCACCAGCACCAGCACTCAGCACAGCAGCAGCACAGCACAGCATCAGCACAGCACAGCACCAGCACCAGCAGCCAGCACTCAGCAGCAGCAAGCACGCAGCCCCAGCACGCAGGCACCAGCACTAGCACTAGCACTAGCACTAGCACTAGCACTAGCACTAGCAACTAGCATGCACTAGCACTAGCAGTAGCACTAGCACTAGCACTAGCACTAGCACTAGCACTAGCACTAGCACTAGCACTAGCACTAGCACTAGCACTAGCACTAGCACTAGCACTAGCACTAGCACTAGCACTAGCACTAGCAGTAGCAGTAGCAGTAGCAGTAGCACTAGCAGCAGCCGCAGCCGCAGCCGCAGCCGCAGCCGCAGCCGCAGCCGCAGCCGCAGCCGTAGCCGCAGCCGTAGCGCCTTGACCGCGTCTCGAGCAACTCGTCCCGACGCATATCGAGCTTGCCCGAGTCCCGAGGTGATTTCGCACACTGCGAGCAAATCACCAAGACGGGTCGGCGCGCGCGCTCATGTAGCAAATATGGAAAACAACACGGTAGGCACTAAGAACAAATCAAAATATTCTGCAACGTCAACTGAAAAAATAATTGTATTGATACTTCACTAGTCAATACATTCTGCACTCTTTAGCCTGTGTCAGTGAAATTTTGTGGAGTTGTTCTCTATTACATATTTATTACATAACTACAATTATAACGTAACAACAGCGTTTAATTAATGTGCAGCAAGTTGATAAAAATCAAGATTTTTTTCTCGAAATATCACTCGCAAGAGGGTTTTCAGGCTCTGACTCGGAGCAACATGCACATATCGTAGACACAATTTGTACATATTTGCTATGTATACATACATATGAGCAACTCTGAAAAATCGAGCAGGTCTGGTTGCCTTAATTATGAATATGCACATATGCAAACATGGTACTTTATTATATTTGTTTTTACAAATGACCAACTTCCAACCCAAAAACGTCGATGAGGCGTAGCGTGTATTGTCACAAACCCTTTTCTAGGTGTAAGCTCATTTCTATACTTCCAATATTAAGTAAGGGTCAATATCCTTGAAAGCTACCTTCCCAACATAAATTGCATATGTCTGGGTATCCCATTTAAAAAAATTAAAAAATCGCTCGTGATATACGAAATGGGTTTCAGACATTGATTACAAGATAAATTTGGATAGCTTAATGAAATGTGGTGTCTAATTTGTATATCTGCTTAACATTGTATATCATCAGAGCAACATGATACGCCTCACTGTTTTAATTAGGAATCTATATACATAACCAAATGTACTAAATTAGCCAATTTGCAATCCTAAAAGATCAACGTCGATTAGCAGCTATTGTTACGAAACTGTTACCAGACATAAACCAATCCAAAGACATGAACAAGTAACTCCCAATATCCTTTCATGTTTCTGAATGAGGACCCATTGATACCGAAAAATGTTTTTAATAAATCACTTGGGAACGGGTTATCAAGCACTGATTTTAAGTTAAACATATATGTTGTAGGTAATGTTTGTAACAGTTTACACATTTTTATTCAATGCAATGTCCAAAACAAACAACGTTGTTTTAGTAACTAATTGTTTGAAACTAAGCATTCAAACATTAAAATTGTAGTTGTTTCTATATTGTCACATAGCACTAACTAGTTTGAGTGCGACTGTGATGTAATAGAAAGTAGTTCGATACGCTTCCATTATAGTCGAGTCTTAAATTATCGGTATTCCATATTTGTAATGAACATACTCTGTGTAATTAATGATAAATACATCAGTTTAAATAAAAATCATTATTGCATAAACTATGCAGCCTTAGCAATCATATTTTAAACTTCACTGTTTCACTGAATTTATATCGGCTCATTCAGTTTGTAAATTATGCAACAATGCGTACTGCATATGTAGGATGTGGTTAATAATATGTCGTTAACATCACGAGTAATACAATATTTTTACTTTGCTTATACATCTCTTTGTTTTAATTAACAATTATACCACATCCATATATATATATATATATATATATATATATATATATATATATTATATATATATATATATATATATATGGATGTGGTATAATTGTTACATAATTTACAAAGAGATGTATAACAAATAAATATTATTATTGTATTATATATATATATATATATATATATATATATATATATATATATATATATATTATATCATGTCAGTGGCTTCAAACTCTCTAACAAATTCCCCTCCGACATAAAACACTACTATTCCAGTTAGGGGACACATCCAAAAGTACGAACAAAAAGAAGTTCTTTAAAAGAAAGTTGGCGAAATATGAGTTCCTTTGTCATATTTCTACCATGTGCCATTTTGTATTTGTGGTAAAGAAAAATTATGTTAATTTTCCTTGCATTTCCGATTAGAATACACGATAGGAATTGCATGTTCGCGGCGCATCGGTAGTTTGAAAAACGGCTTTGGGTGATTCGACAACTAAACCAGGGGTCCCCGGGTGACAATCAACGATTTTGAAGCCATTTCCACAAGTGCGTGCACCTAACTAAACAATGGCTCCATACCCAATTCCAAATTCGAAATACTGTTGATGTGATGTATGGCCCGTTCAGACTATCGATGCGTAGTCTTGGAAGATTTTAAACACAACTACCTACATGTATAAGATATGTAGCTACACATTGCACAGGATATAAACAAATTGGGAGATTTTCATTACAAAACTACCTACATTTGTAAGATATTTAGCTAAACATTGAGGTAGAAAAATGAGGGTTTTGTTCATATTAAGTACAGCTATTCTTATATGTTTCCGAGTATACACATATAATGTACCAATTTCTATTAATTGGTGTCAAATACGTACAACAAAATTATGTATTATCGATAGGGGATGTTGGATGGTTTTAATACTAATAACTTTCCATATTATTTAAGAAATTACATGAATATATCATTTCATTGTATTTCCCCAACAAGATTTGATGAGTATATTAGTACTTCACAAGCATCAATACGTTGGACGCCTTTAAGACACTACGCATAAGAACAATTTTGTTTGAGTCTTCAGGTGCAATTTGTTCTGTATATTGGGATTATAATTCGTTGTTTCATTAACAACTGTCTCTATTGTTTCACCTACCGTGGATCACATATACGTCGACTTCACATAGCGTGAGTATCTGATAGTTCTTGCTTGTTAGTCGGATCTTGACGACATTACCAATAGAGCCTCAACTACACGATATGCGCCTTGTCTACCCTTTACCCAACTGTCCGGCGACACTGGCACATTTGCGAGTATTCCCGCCACGCAGTACTTCGACCAGGAATTCCCTTAGTCGATACGCTGCCAGAAGAGAAACGCTTTTTATCAGTTGACCCATCAGTGATACTGTATAGTGAAGCAGACCTTTTTCTTTCATCGTGTCACGTATCGCAAGTGTTTCTAATGTTTACTAACTGGTTTAGTTGTCGAATCACCCAAAGCCGTTTTTCAAACTACCGACGCGCCGCGAACATGCAATTCCTATCATGTATTCTAATCCGAAATGCAAGGACAATTATCATAATGTTTCTTTAAAACAAATACAAAATGGCACATGGTAGAAATATGACAAAGGAACTCATATTTCGCCAACTTTCTTTTAAAGAACTTCTTTTTGTTCGTACTTTTGGATGTGTCCCCTAACTGGAATGGTAGTGTTTGAAGCCACTAACATGATATATATATATGTGGATATGGTATCATTGTTGACATAATTAAAACAAAGAGTATGTATAAGCAAAGTAAAAATATTGTATTACTCGTGATGTTAACGACATATTATTAACCACATCCTACATATGCAGTACGCATTGTTACATAATTTACAAACTGATTGAGCCGATATAAATTCAGTGAAACAGTGAAGTTTACAATATGATTGCTAAGGCTGCATAGTTTATGCAATAATGATTTATATTTAAACTGATGTATTTATCATTAATTACACAGAGTACATTCATTACAAATATGGAATATCGATAATTTAAGACTCGACTATAATGGAAGCGTATCGAACTACTTTCTGTTACACCACAGTCGCCTACAAATTAGTTAGTGCAATGTGACAATATAGAAACAAGTACAATTTTAATGTTTGAATGCTCAGTTTCAAACAGTTAGTTACTAAAACATCATTATCCAATAACGTTGTTTGTTTTGGACATTGCATTGAATAAAAATGTGTAAACTGTTACAAACATTACCTACAACATATATGTTTAACTTAAAATCAGTGCTTGATAACCCGTTCCCAAGTGATTTATTAAAAACATTTTTCGGTATCAATGGGTCCTCATTCAGAAACATGAAAGGATATTGGGAGTTACTTGTTCATGTCTTTGGATTGGTTTATGTCTGGTAACAGTTTCGTAACAATAGCTGCTAATCGACGTTGATCTTTTAGGATTGCAAATTGGCTAATTTAGTACATTTGGTTATGTATATAGATTCCTAATTAAAACAGTGAGGCGTATCATGTTGCTCTGATGATATACAA
>JAODUO010001447.1:67500-112500 GCA_025642075.2 Ridgeia piscesae | reverse complement strand
TGTGTATGCGTATGTGTATGTGAGAGTGTGTGTGTATGTGTGTGTACATGTGTGCGTGTGTGTTTATGTGGTGTGTGTGGTGTTTATGTGTTGTCTGTGTGTGTGTATGTGTGTGTATATGTGTGTGCGTAAACGTGTGTGTAAACGTTTGTAAACGTGTGTATGAGTGTGTGTGTGTATACACGTGTGTGTGTGTGAGTATGTGTATGTGAGAGTGTGTGTATGTGTGTGTACATGTGTGTGTGTGAGTGAGTGAGTGAGGGGGTGAGTGAGTGAATGAGTGAGTGAGTGAGTGAGTGAGTGAATCAGTGAGTGAGCCTCATTTATAATGCATTGACTGTGGTGGACAGTTTTCTTTTAGAGTATATGCGTAACAGAGCACTTATTTGTATTAACATTCATCTGCAACTTTCATACCAGTCCTTCAGCTTGTGCAAGTCGGACAGAAGTGTTTATGAATCGTTACTACATTTATACACGTGTATAAAATACAATCATCTGCAAAAAGCCGGATGTTACACGTTATGTCCTTGCGCATGTCATCGACATACAATAAAAAGAGCAGTGGGCTCAATACAGTGCCCTGCGGTACCACAGACTCGACTATTGCCTCTTCTGATGAATCGCCATCTACTACCGCCTTCTATTGTTGTACTAGTCGAAACGGAAGAAAGTAAAAGCGACCATAATAACATTATTGTTGACATGATCACATGATCTATATTAGCTTAATATACAAATTAGTGCCGCCATTATTGAAGAAAAAAACTATTTATCACGTTATCTCGGCTGATATTGCATAATCCTGCACAAATAAGTTATCCAGGCATATGTTTCAAGGTCAACGATCATTAAATTAAATGTCATTCTTGAATTAACTGTTCGTGTCCCTGGCATGCTATACACATTCTAAAGTGCCAGCATTGCGGAAAATGTGACTTTTTCGCTGTATCCCAGACGACTTTTGAGAACATTTATTTACGAAATATCGACGGGTATTTAGCGACCAAATGTTAATATTATGGAGATCAATTCAATGTATTTTGAATAAATAAATTCCACTAAGTTCATTTACCAACTCAGCAACCCATAATTATAGTTTAGAGCTGCCGCTCCTCAACTTCTCATGGGCCTCAATATGATAATTATTAGATCATCATTCTCCATCGCTTTCACTGAAATCATCAAAGTGAAACTCGTCCTCGTTTGCCCCCCCCCCTCTTCTGCCTCGTCACGATCACCAGATCAACCGGTGAGTTTGGTAACGTAGGACCGCCGGGCCACACCGGTCCCAACACTCCATCCTCAGTCCTTATCCGCAACCTCCAACAGGTCCAGTTTTATTAAACGGCCCTCGAGATGGTTCACATCGTCAACGTTCCAGACTGCCCAAGGGCGGTGAGATATCGCGAGCAGGAGAAGGCCGAGGTCAAGAAGGGCGAGGAGTCAATTCAGCGCGTCCTCGCTGCTGTCAGGAACTTCACTAATCCTTTTACCGAAGAGGAACCTGAAAAGAAAAGGCTCTACACCTTGGTTTTTTGTGCTCCCGTCCCCATGGAAGTCGAGATGGAAGTGCTCCGAGCAGAAGCTTTGGGCTAGGCTGCTAAAGCTAACTTCATCGGATACCAACAGAGCGGAGAGCCAGGAAGCTTCTTCGACCCTATCAAGAAGACGAAACTCAAGACCATGCAGAATTGCAACAAGAAGGTCACCCTCACATCATCACAGGGATAGCTAATCATGTGTTTCAATACCAGATATCTATTTCGTTTTAATTGTTCCATTTTTAGTGCTTGCCATCACTTTTACATTGCAGAGTGATCCTGATTTTCCACATGACGCACACAAAATAATACTAAATTTATGTAGCGTCTTTATTTTGAGGAATCCGAGGTCAGAGATGTGCCATATAAGAAATCATTCTGCCTAATCGTAGACGGAGACAGACATGAGTCATCACTGGAGGATGGGACCTCCGAATGATTACGGTTGGAATGCAATTTCAAACAAATATTAGTCAACTCACTTAAATGGTTATTGTTTCAGAAAATGTTGTAGTAATTGGAAGTTGATTCCTGAATCGTATAAATATTGGTAAATGACCAGAAATGTATGAATATAATATTCCTTGAAGTTGATTGTATGTATTCATCAAAAATGTCATTTCTACAAATATTATTTATCAATGTGGCTGTAGTTGGTGTAATACTAGTGGGATTCGTAATTTGAGTTACTAAAGAATTGGAAAACATTGCATCTACATAATTATGAGTCTCCACATGGTGGTTATAGTTTAACAAATTGATGTTAAAATCGCCCATTATATAGCATTGTTTATTTTTAAATCTTAATGTACGTACAATATTTGTGATATGTTCTGTAAATGCACTAATGCTTGTATTTGGGGGTATGTACACTATGCCGACTAATATCTTTCAAATATGTTTTCTGCATTGAGACATAACCTCAACAAAATATATTACATAAGCTCAGTCATAATATTCATGTTTGGGTTTTCTACGTAATCATATGTTTGTGAATGTATAACGATACTCCTCCTCCGTTTCTGAAGGGTCTAGTAAGATGAATATTCTTGTATTCTTGAACTTCATGTAACTCTGAAGTTTCCTTCTTAAGCCACGTTTCTGTTAGACCGATTATCGAGCGACAGTAAATAATTGTCCAGCTTATCTATATTCCTCGGTATACTTATAACATTCAAATGCATTAGAGAAAGTCCCTTAGCATAGTTATCATTAATTATTATGGTATTGTTAAAGTCGTTTTCAAGATAGTGCTTGGTTGTAAGGACATTATTGCTTGTTATACATTTATAATCAGGAAATAAGTCTCTCTTATTACGATTAGTGTTTTCATAATCAGACTCATCATCTGGGCATAATGATGCAATTATAGTTAAATGATTGGTTTATCAACACTTATTTATACTGTTCGAGTGGAAAACGTGATAGCATTCATTCCTATAAAGAGGATGCATTGTTGCATGGTAACTCGCATGTAACAAAAGTGTTAACTGCTTAACAACAAATAAATTGATAATACAAATAAAGAACAACATAATTGGGCAGGCTACAGTCCAACGATTGCCCATGGATTTGGATGGAGCAGAACATTCTGGATAGAATGTTCTTTCTCAACGAAACTTTGTTGAAATAATGTCGCATTACTTTGGACATGGCAAGTGTCCAATACACCTGGTTGTCAACTGTAGTAGTGCTACAGGCAGGAGTGTCTGGAATCTGTTCAGATCATATTCACTGTTAACGCTACCGATTTCTCCCTGCAAGTCTTTGATCATAATCCTCCCTTCATATGGTGAGCAGTCTTGAATTTTGAGTGCATTCTTCAACGTTCTTGTTAGACCTAGTAGCCCTGCATCTTGGCTTAGTGAGGTCCTCCGCGATATATAGACATTCGGGTGCTTGCCTCGGAGACATTTACTTGCTTTGATGAAGGTTGTTTTCGAATGATACTCTTTGATCTGGATAACGATTTGTCGCGCATGATTTTTGTTTGACAACGAGTTTCGGGTTGTTTAAAATCCGATCGAGATCTTCGCCATCATGTCCCTTAATGCCAGTTACTCGAACTAAGGACCTTCTACTCTATTGTTCAATATGATCTAGTTGGGCATCACGTTTTCATATGATCCTCCAGCAGCTTGAATGGTTCATCCTTGTCACGCAGCGACTTATCCATAGCATTCGGTCGTGTACCGATGGTTTCCGTCATGACTGAAGCAACTCGTTTTGCCAAGCCTGCTTCGACTATGTCATCCTGAAGCGCTTCCTTTACCGGATTCAACATATCATTGTCATTGCCCGCGCGCGCTGTGCTGATGTTGCGTGATACACTGCTGCAGGTTTTCTTGATTCCCCGCTGCCACGCGCCAGTTAGTCAGTGTGTAGGTAGGTTTGTGTAGACTTGTTGTTCTTGCTATAAGAGGCCTTCGAATCAGATTCGAACTGTAGAGACAATGTACTTACTCTTCGCGCGTCGCTGCACCTGTCATTGCAGTCTTTTACAATAAGTTACTTAAAATTCCACACTTAAAACATAATAACTCTTCCGCGCCCCAGACGTCATATACCCAACAGCGGCAATCTTGATAACAGTATGCCAGTCACTTGTTGATCCATGCATGCCTTATAGCATTTGAATATGGGGAAAGACGTGTCCATCTAGACTAAGAAAACTCTCTTTGTTACCAAAAAGCTATGCGAATAAGTTATAAACTTGGATACAGTGGTCATACATCCGCATTTTTTGACCGCTCAAAATTCTTAAGCTTCATTACTTAATTATACATAAGACTATGATTATGCATAATACGGCAAATATTCTTTTTAGAAAGTAATGTACAAGAGTTTGTTAACCAACTGTAGCCGTACACAAGATGATACCAGACAATGTAAATTATGTTATGTTTAAAAAATGAATACCACCCACAGACAAAGTACTGTCCATTATTGTCAGAGGTATGCACAATTAGAATGATCAAGCAAGCGAAATAACACAGTTAACACGTTTGCAACCATTTAAAAGAACATTCAAGTCAATGTTACTTTTTGTTTTTTAGGAATATATACATTAATTGCTATAAAAAACGTTACTGTTACTAGTATTCTACTTTATGGCCTTTATTACAATTATTATATGTTTTAGTTTGAAAACAAGTTACGTGACTTCTGCTATGTCCGTTCAACAGCGGCAGCAAAATTATGTTGTATGATTATTATTGCATTTTACATACACGCGCGCGCCCACGTACACACACGCGCGCGGCCACACACACACACACACACACACACACACACACACACACACACACACACACACACACACACACACACACACACAAACGTACCAAATAGGGCCTGTAAGTTGGTCACGATACATGGTGAGACTCCGCGAACTGGAACTGATTGAAGACTGGACTCAAGAATAATATTCTAACGATGGATGACAGTTGTAGCTTCCGACTGGTGAATACTAGGAAAATCACGTTATAGCCATCTTGTGTTACACCTTTCTTATCTTAAATGTCAGATTTAATATTGAGTTTACCACACTATCATAGACATTACAGCGATTTACGTAGTGCAGATAATAGACACGATTTTAGGCCATATGAATCTTTTACGGGATTTGCATTTTACATTGCTGTACGTTGTGGTTTCGATAAGCACTTATATCTGACAAGTTGTCTAAATGCACATAATCATAACACATGTATACGTTTGCCCAAAACAGGTTGTACTGCGCGAAAAATTGCACTCTTCATTATTAGTCAAGATCGCCAAACACAAGTACTTGCCGCTAATGCCGTGGCAACCACCATAATCAGCCATTAAAATTCATGGTTTCCGTGATCATTGTCACCGGCAAAGTATTACATTGCTTCTGCTTGTAATAATCCTTCGGACAATATAACTGAAATACGCTATTTGGGAATATTTCGATTATTACAAGCAAAAACAAAACAAAGTCCTATATGTTAACATGGAAAAATATGGACTTCCTGCCCACAACTGCCCCCAGCCTCCGTTTTCGCGCGCGAGACTTACACGCCCTGGTCACTAGTGCAAGAACACGCAGGGTGATAGCAAGTCGTTCTCCTCGTCACTGGTGGGACGCTCTAACGCATATTGGTGACCTTCCTCTGAATATATGGTGAAACCAGCTCTGAAAGATGATTAAAATGGGTATCGTCCAACCGGATGAAATTCGGTAGGCACCATGGACAACCCTCCGCAGTAGCCAAGGTCGAGCCTTGTTTCTTTGAAATAAATTATTTCTATAAATAGCGACTAAACCTGGAAACATCAGCTCTTCATCGCTGTCAGACGATGATGTGGCAACATCCATTTTCCCGTCAGACGAATCGATCATCTACACAGCTAGTATAATTTGGCTGAACATATATATTATTTGTTGAAATCTGTATTAAAATACTTCCCATCGATTACTTTGGCGATAGCATGTGTGTGTTGTTGTTACCTATGCGAAGAATTAAAACACAATCTTCTAAAGCTGCTGCCGTATTAACGAAGACACTATTTATGTTTCAAACACACTATTTTAGAGCCTCTAAAATACAACTCTCCCTCTTATAAAGGGAGTGTTGTATTTTTCAGGTTTGTTTTAATGCACGGAGTGCCAACAAAGTTTAAAACTGCAGTTTTTCGTCAATGTCAGACGACGTGTCATATTACGTTGATTATTGCATGCGGTTGCACCGTGTAAACATATCAGTAGCAGCCGTGTTGCAGCAAAACTAATGTTGCACCTAGCTGCAACTTGCAACCAAGTTGCACAGTGTGACGGCACCTTAAGAATGTCCATTGATCACAGGCTGTAATAGACCATTTAAAATGAGAGATACTAAAATAAGCATTGACGCGTGTTGTATCTATGTCTATGACAACTGAAAATAATGAAATATTTTTTACAGCCCACGTTACACCGTCAAGTCAATAAACGATATTTGGTTGGAAGAACATTTCGCAGACACCAACACTGGCGAACAGGCGGATGCTTCAACTTTCGAACTTGGATATGCGATGCGTCTTTTTGGTGGGGTAAACTGGCATCACGATGTATTTATCAATATGTGATGTGTTAGTTATCGCTTCGCTTGTTCGATTGATACATTTAGGTAACGTAAACCATGTATTTAGTTAATCTTAGCCAAACAGATCCACATATAGTAGACTAGCCTGCCCTGGCGGCCTAGGCTAGGGCTAGACCTACCTAATAATAATACTAAGCTAGTGGTAGTCGTCGAATCCGGACTCATAAGTGTTGTATTTACATATGTTACACATTTATGTGTTCTAAACTATAGGCTTCGGGTGTTAAACATATTATAGTTCATGCATTGACAAGAGTCCTAGTACATTGATAAATAAATGTTTATATCATTTGGAGTACATCAATATTGTATCGGCACATCATGTCACATTTATTGATTGTGTAACTTATTTAATAAATTAAACTGAATTTAGAGTATAATATAACGCAAATACACATATTTTGTGTCAACAAAATGAACGTGAGGCAGTTATGTGTGAATATACATTATAGCAACCTTTATAATTAACATGTGCAATGACCCAATGTACCGTCCCATACACGACATAACTCAAGTCATGGAAACTACAGATGCAATATTATAATAATTTCAGATGTCACTGGAAACCAAGAATATATATAATTATTGAACAACGATTGGCTTGACTGCATATTGAAATGTCAGAACACAAACTTAGGACAGCTATTGATTTGTTTTATTAGAATATGTTTTATCAGCATTCAAGTGGTCTGATGTAAATATATATATATATGTAATGTGGATTTTATACTGGTCTTCCTAGTGTTTATAGCATGTTCAGGTTTCAGTGTGTCTCCCATGACATTGCAAATAGAAGTGATGTGCCACATCCATACTTAGCATTGCAGTTGACGGAATCATTGGAACAAAATGAATGGATAAAATATTGGTGGCATTGCTGAACAACCATATTTGCATATTTCAACAACCATTCTTGTTATGGTTGTTTTACATGATACCTGATATACTTTCATTGTCTACACATAATAATAACAATGCAGTGATGTACAAGATCGGTATAACTGATACAACCTAAAATTAATGGGTAATTGTTATACTAGTAATAATAAAGATAGCATTTACAATTTTATCAGTCCTATAACTGTGATATTACTGCAGGTTTTATGTTACAAACATATGTAATATGCAACAGCTTGTTAATTATTACATTATGGGTCTAGACCATTTTACTTTGTGGAGAAACATTTGAACTGGTCTCACCTTAGAAATTATTTTTAGGAAACTATTTTCTTAATTAATATATCATAACAATTTGAATGGAGTTACAAACAGCATGCTGGTAAAACAGTACTTGAACAAGTGATTATAATGTTTCAATATATCTGACTGCATTTGCTGCTACCGCTACCGCTACCGCTACCGCTACCGCTACCGCTACCGCTACCGCTACCGCTACCGCTACCGCTAATAATAATACTACTATTACTACTACATAGTTACGTACGATGCCATGGTCTAGGATATGTCAAATAACGTGTATGCACCATTTTCGTACTTAGCTTATAGTCATACCACAACTAATAAAGTATAATATATATATATATATATATATATATATATATATATATATATATATATATATATATATATATATATATATATATAAAAACAATGATTCCTTTCTTATGTTCAAAATAGACAGAAACAATTAGGCAACATGTGTGCCTCGATAAGGTACAAATGAATTTGTAAAATATGTGTTAGTATGTATTTTTTTAAATCGATTAGTAAGATGAGAGGCGTTGCCATGGTTAGCAAGAAACCAAAATGTGAGCGCTCTAGCTTAAAGAGTTCTCATGTTACGGCAGTTTGACATTAGTGACTTTGACGTTTTTCGATAGCTTGTTAAAACAAATAATTGTATTCACATTTCACTAGTCAGTATCTTCTGCGGTCTCTAGCCCGTGTCTGTGGAATTAGGTGGAAGTTTTCCCTATAACATGGAGATTACATACCTACAATTAGAACATTGTGTTATGCTCTGTTCCGATCCCACGAACAACAAGAAACGAAAGACAGTATACCGTTTACGGTGCTACCAGGAAGGAGATTGGTGTTGAGTTTGAAACACCCAACATATGCATCAATGAGACATACACCGTAGTGACTTTGTTGTTGGGTGACAGTATTATACATTTTTGTTTAAACATCAGTGTGTCCAATACATCTGACCGTAATTTGAAGATCAATATGCACATAATCAGTATTGCCTAATAACTGTTTTGTATTTTTAGATCTATACCATTTTTAATATATACAGGTTTATAATTAAAACAGTCAAACAAGTAAATATCTCCTGAAAATTAGTACTGATATGCATACATAGGTAATATTTACCAGTGTTTCCTGTGCATAACACAGTGGGCGAGGTGGTCGGAAGGTCTGAGTGAGCACTGAATATGTGATGCTCACGATGTGGGTCTGGTTGCATGGCCACTTTTTAGAAACAAAAACACCTTTAAAATGGAGCATTCTGAGGTGTGTTTTAATCTATTCCCTGGGAAATAGAGAAGAAAAAATTGTGTAACTGTTCTATTAAAAATTAATAATATATACTATGCAGTTGGTTAATGTTGCTGGTGATATATGGCAATGGACTGAGGAGTTTGAAATACTTAGAATATAAATGAAAATAAATAAGTAAGAAAATGTATCCATACGTACATGTATTATATATGCTTATATATGCATGAACGATGCACGTGTATATTCTTGTATGCATAGACATGAATTTATACATATCTGGTCGCTTGTAGTTGATTCGACGACGAATTTGGCTAGAGGGAAGCCCACAAAACAATCGACAACAGAAATACTCACCAGAGGCGGGGCAAGTAAAGCGGTTGATGGCAATAGTAACAGTGATTTTACTGCTTCAAGCTGCACAGAGACGAGAGAAAGCACGGGAAGTTGGTGGCAGGTTGACCTCGGATCTGTCTACGGGATACGGGATGTGGTGATAACGAACAGAGGAGACTGCTGCTGTAAGTTCCATGTAGTATGTTTATTACACACACGCACGTACACACGCACGCACGCACACACGCACGCACGCACGCACGCACACACATGTATATATATATATATATATATATATATAAACATTAATTAAACAAATTACAATATTTAAAAACAAAACTAAGGCAATTATGGGGTACAAGTAAAATAATAAGTGGGTAATACAAATAAATCAATAGTTTATGAAATAAAATTGAATAAGTGATTAAAATAGTTATACAAAATAGGGTAACAAATACAATACAATATTATGTTTACAGTAGGGATCTCCAGTGTGTGTCATCGGACTGCTAAAATGTATACCACTATGAACGTTATTCATTAAAAGGTTTGATATAATTGGTGGCAAACATAAATGGTCTGCTTCACTCTTTCTGGCAGCGGATCAACTAAAGGAATTCGTGATCGAAGTACTGCATGGCGAGAATACTCGCAGATGTGCCAGTGTCGCCGGACCGTTGGGGAGAGGGGAGACAAGGCGCATATCGTGTACGCGAGGCGCTTTTGGTAATATCGTCAAGATCCGACAAACAAGCAAGACAGCTCTGACACTCACGCTATGTGAAGTCCAAGTATTTGGGGTCCGCGGTACGTGAAACAACATAGATCTTTTTTAATAAAACAACATATTATAATCCCAACATACTGAACAAATTGCGCATGAACATTGTCTAGCAAAGTTTTCTGAAGCTTAGTTACTTAAAGGCGTCCGATGTGTTTTGGGGCAATAAGATGAAGAGGAATTTATGTTTTTGTCAACTACTAATATACTCATCAAACCTTGTTGGGACAATACAATGTACTTATAGATTAATAAAATATCTTAAAATATGGAAAGTTATTAGCATTAAAACCATCCAAAATCGAGAGAGTATGGAATATTTTGTACGCATTTGACACCAACTAAGTAGAGCTTGGTTCACGGTAGGTGTGTACTCGGAAACAAATAAGAATAGTTGTACTTGATGTCAACAAGACCCTAATTTGTCTCACTCTGATCTCTCGGAGACAGGCAAATATGAAACTCATATTAATATTTCACTGGTAAAATATTATATTATTGCAATATTTACCTATATATATATTGTACATCTAGGTACTATTGTCTAAAAATCTCTCAATTTGTTTATAATCTCTGCAATGTGTAGCCTAAACATATTACAAATGTAGGTAATATTGTTTAAGATCTCCCAAAGCTATTCATCGCGAGTTTGAACGGGCCATACATCATATCAAAAGTATTTCGAAATTGGAAGTGGGCATGGAGCCATTGTTTAGATAGATGCATGCATTAGTGGAACTGTTTTAAAAATCGTAGATTGTCACCCGGGGACCCCTGGTTTAGTTGTCGAATCACCCAAAACCGTATTTCAAACTACCAATACATTCTAATCGGAAATGTAAGGAAAATTATCATAATTGTTCTTTACAATAAATACAAATTAGTACACAGTAGATATATGACAAAGGAACTCGTATTTCGCCAACACTCTTTTAAGGAAGTTGTTTTAGTTCCTGCTTTTGGATGTGTCCCCTAACTGGAATGGTAGTGTTTTATTTTGGCGAGGAATTTGTTAGAGAGTTTGAAACAACTGACATGAAATATGTGGATGTGGTATACTTATTGACATAATTTAAAACAAAGAGGATGTATGATCAAAGTAAAAATATAGTATTAATCGTGATGTTAACGACGCATTATTAACCATATCATACATCTGCAATACGTATTGTTACATAATTTACAAAATGAATGAGTAGTTAGAAATTCTGTGAAACAGTGAAGTTTAAAATATGGTTGGTAATGTTGCGTAGTTTCTCCAATAATGATGTTTAAACTTATGTATTTATCATTAATTACACATAAAACTTTCATTACAAATATGCAATACCGGTAATTTAAGATTCTACTATAATAATCCATTACACCACAGTCGCACTCAATGTAGATAGCACAATGTTACTATATAGCGACACATATAATATTAATGTTGGAATGCTCAGTTTCAAAGAGCCAGTTACTAAAATGCCATTATGGAATACTGTTGTTTGTTTGAACATTTTATTGCATCTAAAGAAGGTGTAAACTGTTGCAAATATTACGAAAAAATGTATCTTTAACTAAAAATCAGTGCTTAAATACCCGGTGAGAGGTGATTTATTGTTAATTAATTGGTATTAACGGGTTCCCTTTCAGAAAACTGGAAGGATATTGAGAGTTACTTGTTGTTTATGTCTTTGGATTGGTTTATGTCTGGTAAAGGTTTCATAACTATATCTTGTATCCCACGTTGCCCTTTCAAGGTTCGGAAGTGTGCCCATTTTAAAGAAATATAAAATGTAGCATATTTGGGTATGTGTATAGATTCATAATTAAAACAGACATATCATATTGGTCTGAAAATACAATAGTATGCACATATGTCAATTATACACAACAGTTCATTGAACCGTCCAAATTTAGCTTGCAAGCAATGTCTGAAAACCCTCGTATATCACGAGCGATTTATTTTTACAAAGATTTTGGTACCCTGACGTATGCATTTTTATGGGGAAGGAAGCTTTGAATGATAATGATACTTACTAGGTATTTGAGGTATATGAATGAGCTTCACCTAGGAAAGGGTTTGTGACAATACAAGCTACGCCTTATCGACGTTTTTGGGTTGGATGTTGGTCATTTTGTAAGAAATATAATAAAATAATGTATGTACAGATTCATAATTAAGGCAACCAGTCCTGCAAATTTTTTCAGATTTACACATGTATGTATATATATATATATATATGTGTGTGTGTGTGTGTGTGTGTGTGTGTGTGTGTGTGTGTATATATATATATATATATATATATATATATATATATATATATATATATATATAGCAAATATGCACAACATGTGTCAACGATATGTTCATCAGGGTATCAAAACCGTCATGCGAGTGATATTTTGAATAAATAAATCATGATGTTTAGCAGGTTGCTGCACATTAACCTTACACTCTTTTTATGTTCAATTGTAGTTATGTAATCTCTATATTATAGAGATAGAGAACATCTCCACATAATTTCGTTGACACAGGCTAAGGATTTCCGAAGATATTGACTAGTGAAATGTGAATGCAATTAGTTTGTGTGTGTGTGTGTGTGCGTGTGCGTGTGCGTGTGCGTGTGCGTGTGCGTGTGCGTGTGCGTGTGTGTGTTACAGTGATATTGTGAAACCAGTGATTTCGCGAAATCAGAGAAATTTTCAGTAAATTCGCGAAATCACTGATTCACTCAAGAGTTTCATGAAATCTAAATTTTTTTCAGTGATTTCAGGAAATCACTGATTTGATTGTGTGCATATTTCACTATCTTACTAAAGTATGTTTAGTGAATGTGTGTAATGGAAATGCAAGTATAATGAGGCCCTACGAATCAGGAGCACTGTGCCAGTGTGTATTTATAGGAAGGACATAGGCATATAACTTTGGTCCAGTGACACACATACGAATCTTAGTGTTTCATTTGCAGTCTCTTTGCCTAATTTAATTACAAATAGTTGTGATTTTTCACATGATAATTAATATAAGAGTCACAGTTAGCTGGGGCTATCACATAGCAAAACTATGTCTATATGCAAGAAATGCAATGCAAAATACACAGCATTATTGGTTTAGGGACCGGTCAGAATTAATTTCGGAGGGGGGGGGGCGTAAAATATGTTATCGGAGAACGACAGAAAGTGATAATATCTGTCATCTTCATACTAGATTTGATTACAATGTCATAAGGGAGCGTCCATAATTTATAGGTGCAGGGATGGCAATTTTTGGCGGAAAGTACTGTACACGAGTTGTCACAACAAGCAGCTGACTTAGAGTACATGTTCACTTCTACAGGGATCCGCGAACATAGTCAATATATGCGAATTCCGCGAGCTGGCGAACTTTCTCTTAAGGCGGGTTTACACTATGCAACGTGGTTGCAAGCAACGGGGCGATTGAGAAAGGTCAAGGCCAAACGATGTTGCTTGCAACGCGGCTGCATGCAACACCTCTTGCATGTTTACACTATGTAACATGGTTTCAGGACGAGACATTAATTCGTCTCCAGGCCACCGTGTGGCGCCACTCTTACATAGCAATGGTAGCGTAGCATCGGGGGGGGGGAGGATAATTTTCTTAGACCTGAGTAAAATAACTTTAATCCGGTGATTTAAAAATTCAAACCAATATAATGGAATCTCATAAAATCTGCTTATTTTATATCTGATATGACATTACACTGATTACAAATACATTAGTGGTAGAGGCAATGTTATGGGATCCTTGTGGGCCAACAACATTAAATAAATAGTACACAACAATATAAAATGTATTTATTTATTAAACTAACTGCACACATTTCTTAAAAGTATTAAAAGAAGACAAATAAAACGATTCGTGAGTACATTAATAAATATATTTTGTAGTTATATTAAGAAATTATTAGTCCACAATCACTATATTGTGAAATATATATTACCAATGAGTGCGTATATTAGCATAACAACATGCTAAATTTAAAATAATGTTCAGTAGGCTGCAAATGATGTGCTATTCTGATATTCATAATACACTTTATGTGCATCAAATGGTATTATATAACTTGACTTGTAAGATGAGATGCCACTGAAACAAGGAAACGTGTCCATATGTGGAGATGGCAACTTGTCACACCAACTCTTTTACGTGAAGCTGATGCAGGTCATATAGTGTAATCCATAATTACTGTCCGTCATTCGTTTCAGTCTGCACACATCATTGCCTGCATATATATCTTGCTTTCTGTAACTCCATTAACTGCAAAAAAAGAGTAAAAAACATAATTAGTTCATAACTTTACATTGTGTGAGGATTAAATACTGGCACATGACACTGTTACAACATTATGTTTTTAATTAATTTGTATTACTCAGATATTTTGTTTTGAAAATATGAAATATTTTCTGTTAATGTTTGCGTAGAATGTACAGTTTATATTGGCTTACCAATTATGTATAGTATGCTGATAATGTATGTGGAGCACAAACTAGAAACGTATATGGAGTAATTTGTTTTGATATGTTATCTGGGTTTTTAAATTAAGTGATTAATAAAACACTTTTTGTAATGAAATTTAGGCATATTAACTACTTATGTTAATATTATTAGTTACAATTGTGTACATTACATTTAAAAAAAGGATTCTTTGGGACACAAAAGGAAATAATTAATTTATATGAAAAATTATAATGAAAGAAATGTGTTAGTATAAAACTCTTTGTAATACACACCATTTAAAAATTAATATAGCTATTTTATGTGATAACATAAGTATTGCTGATCCCATTATAGAATCATTATATTTATAAGAAAAATACACTCGCCCTATAAAGCACTACATGATAAGTCTTGGCGTAACATTGTTGGGCGATAAAACAAGTAAGCGCCGCTTCGAATATTGTCAGCGATACCTACCTTCAAATACGTATCGATTTTTCCTTGCGATAACGCTGCCATGACCCGCAATGATGGTACTCATCACATATGTATAAAACAACAAATGGCGTTGTTCGTAGAATTTATAAAATAAACAAATTGTCTAATAATCTGCCGGGCAACAACTCGCTGCAATGCTTTCGAAAGCTATACGTCACTCGCGGTCACTGCCTATGATTGGACAAATTCCATGCAACCAAGAGACAATGTTCATTATGTTGCACGGAATAGAACCTTCCCTATCCGTGAGACCGTTGCAAGCAGCTTGCGATTTTATGTTTACACTAGGCGATCTAGCTGCAACGGTGTTGCAAGCAACCGTGACTCACGTTGCAAGCAGCTGCTTTAAACCCTCCTTTAGTGGTTGGCCTTTACGGAAGGGTATACATAAGGAGGTCAAGCCGTAAGCTAACTGCTTATCAAGCTACTGTGTCAAGCTACTGTGAAATCCATTACATGTAATTTGATTAGATAGTATTTCATCTTGTTACAGAGTGTTTATTTGTTGTGTTACTAATATTGATATCCTGTCAAAGAACATAACCAGTTGAGCTTCATATGAATGCTGAGCAAATAAATGTTTCATATTAATATGAGGTTTCTTTAATGGCACAAAGAGGGACACAAAAAGCCAGGATGCGGCTTCAGTTAATAATGTGTCAGCGTTTCAAAGCATCGTCCCAATATGATATTTCCTACATAATCACAAAGCTAAGATGTGGCTTCAATTAAATGAGTCAGCCAGTCAAAGCATTGGCATGTGGCTTAGATGTGGCTTCCTCTCATTGCCACTAACAGATGAAAGACTTGACATCTTCAAATGGAAACATTTTAGCACCCAAGTGTGGCTTCTTGTTTTATCTTTTGTATTCAGTGGGACTGCCGCATGTAGCTTTAATTACCAGCCAATCATATTAAGGCACTTAATTGCAATTGTAGTGTCGAATAATGCAGACAGTATCTGATACGTATGCAGATGTAGCGTTGAGTAATACAAACATTAGCGGATAGATAGGAAGCCAGGAAGCCCCCGGATGTAAGATCAACTAGAGCGGGAGAACTGAGAAATACAAAAAAAAAACGTTATCAGTATTATGTGACCGTTTAGTATTGTTGAAGATTCAATAGAGACAGACTTAACAGCAATTCACTTGATGAATAGGTATATAAACTATTCAGCTGGTTAGTTAGTCATTGAACTCACACATCTTGCTACAATGGCTAATGAGACTGAAGAAAAGTTTAAGCGATATCTCTATGGATCAGTGTAAAAAGTACTTCATACCCAAGGATGATTATTTTCAAATGATTGTAGACATCAATACTGTAGGGCAGAATCCCGAAAGAAAAAAAACAGACAGCAGTACTACCTTCTATCCAAGTAAGTGATTAGTGTTTCAATTCTGAAATATTCAAAATCTAATTCTTAGGGATTCAATGAAATAACTGAAATTATAAGTGAAATACACGACGATAAAGCTGGTTTTCTTTTCAAAATGCTACCTATAATGTCTGATTTTAAGGAATTCTGTGAAAGCTAAAATTGTTAGAGAAATATAGGATGATAAAACTGACTGTCATACTGTAATACTTAACCATCCATGGAAATATTAGTTAGTTTGTTAAACAGTGAGAAGAAAAGACAGATTTATAACCTTGCGGTATATTTATAACAAAACTCCGACAATCTGCGTATCGATTCAAATGTATTTATTTTTCAACAATCACCTTACAGTTTTTCTAAATACATGCTTTTAGTTATTAAATATATACAACATACATATTAGTGTGAGAGAGTACATCAAGTGATCAGAATCTAATGTAGGATGCATAATATAATCGACAAGTGTCAATTATGTATTTTGTATATTACGTGACTAGTGTATGTTAAATAGTGTTTTAGTGAAACTTGCCTTTCTCAGATGCTCACCAGCTTTATGAGCCTAGATTTCCTTAATGTGTTCAGCTATTTCACAGAATCCGTAATAATGTTTAGTCATTTCACAAATCCCTAGTGGTTTAGTGAAGGTTGTCATTCTCAGTTGCTGATCAGTTTAATGAGCCTAGATTCCATTAATGTGTTCAGCTATTTCACAGAATCCCTAAGAGTATTTAGTCATTACACAAAAATCCCTAGTGTTTTAGTGAAACTTGTCATTCTCAGATGTCATTATCTCTCTTGAAATATCATTTAGTCTACAATTTGCAAGACTACTTTAATACATAGGTATATGTGAAAGGTACCACTTTTTTAATTACTAGTATTTTACAGTTTACCTGCAAATTTAATATATTTTAAGAATATCCAATAATTAAATATTATTAACACAAAAATAATAAATATTATATTGGTTAAAGCAAAAAGAATACTCAATAATGTTATAAGATTATATAAGACAGTCGGCTACCCTATAGCAATTGTTGGAAAGTTATCATTCTCAGGTTCAAACCAGCTTTATCATCCTAGATTTACCTAATACATTCAGCTATTTCACAGAATCCCTTCAAATCAATGGCATTGCAAAACTATTAAACCAAATTCGATTTTTTTTAAGAAATGAAGTTCTACAGTGTGGTGACGTTGACAAACTTGTCAAGAAACGAAAAAATGCAGTTGAGACTCCTGTCTACTACGTTACTATTGAAGATACCTTCGATGTAATCAAAAGAACCCACATTGCTACTGGCCATGATGGCAGGGACAGGATGACAAAGATGTTATGCACAACAATATGCAGACATCACTGCAAGATCACTGGAACTTTACAAGTCATATTGTATTGAGTGTCAGAGAAAGAAGAAGAGGCCTACTGTCACAGGTGTTTGTGTGAGGCCTCTTCTCACGAGTTATTTCAATTCCTGAGGTCAAGTGGATCTCATTCATGCTCCACCATGGCAACAAGTGGATCGTGGTGTACCAGGACCACCTGACAAAGTGTTGTGTAATTCGAGCTATCACTTCCAAGCGTGCTGCAGAGGTTGCCCTACTTTCCTGGTGGACTTATTTTTACTAATTGGTGCCCCAGTAGTGCTTCAGTCTGACAATGGGTCCGAATTCACCGCAAGTGTGATTACCGAACTACAAGGGCTGTGGCCAGACCTCAAGCTGGTGCATGGTAAACCCCGCCATCCACAGAGCCAAGGTTGAGTTGAAAGGACCAATGGAGGACATGCTAGGTCTGGATGGGTAATAACAACACTGCTGACTGGACATTTGGTTTGAAGTTTGAAGTAATTGGAATTCTTCAAGGTGAAGAATATGTTATGGCATTTGTAGCATCTAACCAAGTATCTGACAACAGGGAATCTTCTCAGCAACCAACATCCACTCCATCTGACACACCTACATCTATGCAGCCTGCCACCCAGGCACCCACTCAGTATGACACCCTGCCAATCACCCAGCCTGACACCCTGCCAGCCACCCAGCCTGACACCCTGCCAGCCACCCAGCCTGACACGCCGCCAGCCAACCAGCCTTACACCCTGATAGCCACCCAGCCTAACACCCTGCCAGCCACCCAGCCTGACACCCTGCCAGCCACCCAGCCTGATACCCTGCCAGCCACCCAACCTGACACTCTGCCAGCCACCCAGTCTGACACCACGCCAGCCACCCAGCCTGACACCCTGCCAGCCACCCAGCCTGACACCACGCCAGCCACCCAGCCTGACACCCTGCCAACCATCCAGCCTGACACCCTGCCAGCCACCCAGCCTGACACCCTGCCAGCCACCCAGCCTGACACCCTGCCAGCCACCCAGCCTGACACCCTGCCAACCATCCAGCCTGCCACCCAGCCGAAAACCCTGCCAGCCATCCAGACTCACACCCCGCCAGCCACTCAGCCTCACACCCCGCCATCCACCCAGCCTCACACCCTGCCAGCCATCCAGACTCACACCCTGCCAGCCACCCAGCCTCACACCCCGCCAGCCACCCAGCCGAAAACCCTGCCAGCCACCAAGCCTGACACCCTGCTAGCCACCAAGCCTGGCACCCTGTCAGCCACCCAGTCTGACACCCTTCCAGCCACCCAGCCTGACACCCTGCCAGCCACCCAGCCTGACACCCTGCCAGCCACCCAGTCTGACACCCTGCCAGTCACCCAGCCTGACACCCTACCAGCCTAACACCCTGCCACTCACCCAGGCTGACACCCTGCCAGCCACCCAGCCTGACTCCCTGCCAGGAACCCAGCCTGACACCCTGCCAGCCACCCAGCCTGACACCCTGCTAACCACTCAGCCTGACACCCTGCCAGCCACCCAGTCCGACAGCCTGCCAGCCATCGAGCCTGACACCCTCCCAGCCCCCAGCCTGATACCCTGCCAGCCACCCAGCTTGACATGCAGCCATCCATGCAGACTGGACAGCAAGCCCAAGAAGAAGGTGTCATACGTCATGTTCTGCCAGTGACCTCTTCTGCAACAACGGCATTGAATGTGGTCGTTGTGCATTGACACCATGTGACATGCGTCCGGCACTGAACCTTGCACCATTTTCTACATCTCTGCCACCGACACCTGTAAGGTGTGCATCTGTAATAAAAAGGCTGGAGAGTATTCAGCAACATCGTGTAGGTGCAAAACGAGCACAAGCCTGTCAGTCATAGTTAAGCGCTGTCGAATTGACCATCAGCCCGGTCAAGTTGGAGACAATGTTGCTGTGCTTATATCACTTGATGACAGGGGCAGTGGAGACCCCCGGAATATCCTTGGGCTGTTCTCTTGTCACAATCAAGAATAAAGATCTGTACGAAATATCAGTCAGAGATGGTGTCTTGAAAGGACACCATTGTCTCCACAGAAACTTCTTACAGAAGCAGATGTGAGACAAGACGAGGCACTGTCACTCCGTGAAGCAGTTACCAAACAGTCAGGGTGTGGGCGACAAGGATTCACAAAATGCAATTGTGGAGCCAAAAGTTGTAAAACCAATAGGTGTAAGTGCTTTAAGGCAGAAGTGAATTGTAACAGCCGTTGTCACTCATCTCTGTCGTGCCACAACAAGTAAATATGTTCTGGAATTTTCATGTATTGTAAAATCAATGTACCAAGCTGACAACAACATGTTAACAGTGAACTATGAATTACGTGCATGGCACACTACGACAATGTATGAATGTACCTTATCTGTTTCTGATGTACATGAATGTGATTATTGGTAGCATCTATGCATGTTATATGTTGACAATATTGCATATGCCTTGTACAATATGTAGCAACTGCACCAAATATTTGAGCATGACTTAGAGATTAGGCATTGTTCACTCTTAATCACTATTTTAATATATACAAAGATATTTGAATGTGGATTCTGTAGTTGTAGTGGATGGTTTTAATAAACAATATTCATATAAAACTGTTATTATTAAATTGCACACAATAACACAACACAAAATTAACCAGTGATTATGGAGTGGTATTTCGTAAATATCAAGTGTGCAGCTAGTCTAAAAGATAACATAGACATTAGTGATTTCATTAAATACCTGGACTCTTTTTTAAGTGATTTCCTCACTGAACAAATTAGGGATTTCATGAAACTCCTGAGTGGATAATTGATTTCGCGAACTTACTGAAAATGTAAATGATTTCACGAAATCACTGTTAACATTATATATATATATATATATATATATATGTATATATATATATATATATATATATATATATATATATATATATATATACATACATAATATTAAATTCTAGGGTTTGATTTAACATAATACTTTACGCCACACTTTCATTTGACGTTGAATATTTTGATTTTTTGTAGTGCCTACCATGTTGTTTTCCACATTTTGCTACATAAGGTATACATATTTTTTTACACCTTGTATACAAATGACCTTGTCGGAGTGTGGATCCATCTACCCAATGTTGTAAGGTTTGCATCTGAATGTTTCCAAAACGAACGAAATGTGCATCGACTTCCGTCGTAATAGAACTGTCATTAGTCTTATTGTCATCAACGGTGAAACTGTGGAACAGCTTGATTCATTCAAGTACCTCGGTGTTGTGTTAGATGAAAAATTGTCATTTACAGAGCATGTTACAGCCGTGCAAAACAGGTCTCAGCAGCGACTGCACGTTCTTCGAAAGTTACGAGCTTTCTACGCTGATCCACTACTTCTTCTACGCCTTTACCGTAGCATAATTGAGCACTCTTAACCTACTGCAGCATTTGTTACTACCCTGCTCTTTATGTGAACAATTCTGAAAATATCACATGTTTCTGACAAGATCATTAGTGTACCTACACTAAAGCTCTCCGAAATATTCGGCCATGCAATTTTGAAGAAAGCTCGTGCTGCCGCTACTGAGTCTGATCACCCGCTCTCTACGTTTTACATGTACTTCCGTCTCAAAGGAGGTACCGTTGTATAAAAGGTAAAACATCTCGCTACAGCAGTAGTTTTGTGCCTGTGTACATTAGAATGTTGAATGCTAAATGAGTCATATTTACGTCACCCGGTTGAATTGTTCTTCTAGTGGATAAATCTGGACATTCATTTGTATTTTGTTGTGACCATCCCATGAATTTTACATGTGATCATTTGTAAAATGCATATCCTTTTTAAGGACCATAAAGTGATTTGCTTTGCTTTGCTTTGCTTTGCTTTGCTTTGCTTTGCTTTGCTTTGCTTTGCTTTGCTTTGCTTTGCTTTGCTTTGCTTTGCTTTGCTTTGCTTTGCTTTGCTTTGCTTTGCTTTGATTTGATTAAGCGCGGGCGTCGACCATTCTTGGTGATTTGGTCGCGGTTTGCGGGCAAATCGCTCCGGCACTCGCTCAAGGCTCGCTCGTTACGCGTCGGGACGAGTTGCTCGAGACGCGGTCAAGGCGCATCGACAGCGTCTTGAGTGAGTCTCGTCGATATGCAGGCCGCTTTGTTTAGACTACCTGTTAGTATTGCCTTATTATAAGTTAATATAACATATACGCCATATTTGCGAATATTCATATCGTAACTGTTTCAGGAATGTAACTTACGTATGCATCGTAAGATGTTACAACCCATTTTAACGAAAACATGGCATTAAGAAATCCATAAGTTGTTCGAGATTGGCGGTCCAGATACACAACTCAGCGTACGGCACGACAAAGCGCTCACGCATATTAGCCGTCCAGATAGCGTGCTCGCCTTTTTCCAAGAATAAATGTATGCTAATAATTACAGAAAGCAAGTTGCTTCTGTCATCACCAGATTGTACAGATACTGGTGTATAGTGCATATCAACCTACAAGTAGTTGCGTTCTTGTGTCTACTCTATTTGATCATTATTCATGCAAAGCAAGTATTTATTTTCAGTTGTGTCTTATTTCAGTAAATAACATATTATTGTAGCTGATTAATTGTAATTAATTACATTTAACAATACCTGGATACCATAAACATAACGTAAACGTAAACAACTACGGTATGTTTTAAATGGATTTTGTTAAGCTATTTGTAATGTATGCAGTTTATTTAATATAATAATCTTGTTAACATCATTATTTTGTATAACTATATGCATACAAATTATTACGCATGTATTTTTTTATAAATCTATGTTCAGTGAAATATATTTAACATCAAAACCCATGTTATCTTGGTATTGCTTTACTTTAGGCAAACTACCTCCATAAGGATATATTGCAGAACAAAATTTGATGAAGATATGACAAGACGACTAGTTACTCTTCAAGTCAAACTCTTTGTAATACCTATAACTTGAATAGTTATCACATGAAACCATTTGAAATATGTCAAGAAAACATGTACCATGAACATTGTAATTTTGTTTAGCCAAATTGCACCACAACACAATTAAAACACTTTTTAGAGTTACCCAATTATGCGTTGGTGTTATGCTATACATTGTTATGACTTTGTTGCCGATTAGTCAATGTGATATTGTGAAATGTAATCAGTCCGAATCAGAGCATTCTGCCTCACTATATTCTGAATCATCAGATTCAAATGAATCCACCTCCTATTATGTACATTATCATCTCCCTCATCCTCGTTGTCATCTTCCCAGCTCTCTTCAGCTGTCCCTTGTGCAGGTAGGTGCGTCGGGAGAGCAGGTCGTGGGTGGTGGACAGGGCGACAGCGACCAACCACCAGCTCACAGCCATGTCCGAGTGGCGAGGGATGGCGCCTCAGGGACAGGTGGCGCATTAGATACGCCAAGTAGTTGGCACGGAGGCAGTGTTGGCGTAGGTTATCTGCATCTGGAGGGAGACGGATGAATAAGTTGTTCTTCATTCTCTACCACTTCGCGGCACGATGTCGCCGTAGATGACATGTCTCATGAAAGCTGTTCTAACACCTCCTCCTCAAGGTCAATGCCCTCTCCGCGAGATATGCCATCGCGCCATAGGGCTCTACGCCAACTGGTCAAACCCTTACCGTAGAACTGTGAGTTAGCATCACAGCCAGTCTTACAGTGTAGCAGCCCAATGCAGTCTGCCATCTCGTCAGTTACAATGCCTAGGCACAAGATCGTCTCGTAATTTCTCTTGATACAGAGCGCTGCCGCGACATAAGCATCTGTCTCGCATCAATGAAAACAGGACCACTGTAACCTGACTCGTGCAGTAGAACTGCGTAAGCTGAGAAGAGGACATTGTCAGCCTCAGACTGGTCAAAGCTGTGGTTCTACATCCATTGCTGGGTTGACACGTTGGTGAGCCAACTGGGTAGATGATCTCTGCATCAACACTCGTGCTAGGTCGGTCAATTAGCTGCCCATCAATTTTTGCAGCCGCCCCTTGTTGCTGACGCTACGCAGCAGTGTTTGAACGCTCTGACACAGGGGAAAGGGTCTGCCAACTTCATGTAGGTGTTGGGGACATGTGCCTTACCCTGTAGCCGCATGTCTCTATCGTTGCCTTTAATCGAGTATGCTGCGTCGTTCACACTTATATGGGGTGCCATGTTGCGTTTGCCGATCTTCTGCTGTTGGAGTTGCAATCCTCCAGATCTTGTCCATGTCGACGAGAGCGACGTAGGGTTCTTGTAAGTCTACGTATTGCAGAAAGCTTTTTTGTGTCTTCCTGTATGTGCCGCTGGAGTTGAATAAGGCCATACACTCCTCGATAACACGATGTTCCAGCAACTGGGTCAGGTCCACAAGTTGACTGACCTCAACCAGGTTGATCACTGCTTTGAGAGCGTTCCGCTCCATCTCAGCAGCTGTCGCCTTGAGTTCGTCCCCGGGCTTCTTCGTGCCTGGTTCCTTGGCTAACGTAAATTGTTGCTCAGAGGAACGGATGCACGGAGGGAGGTATTCTTACTTAACATCTGGTCTCGCTAGAAACTGGTCAATTGTTCTTCCCCCGCAGCACGGGCTGAGTTAAAGTCCGGAGGCTGGCATGGCTGCGATCGAGTCAAGGGCTGCTATATGTTAAGATAAAGTCGAAAAGATGCTAAGAGGAAGCACATGGAATGTGACCCAACACTGATGCGAAAAGATGAGCAGTGCGTGCAGGGCCTGGATGCATGCAATATTTCGACTCCCTCCCATTCGACCCGAACTCACCCACATTCCGCACCCAACAGTCGTAGGGTGCGGAAGGTGGGTGTATCAGGTCAATTTACATGCATCATGGACACATTGTCCGACGGGACGTTTATTCCAATCGACAGTTGCGTGGACATCTCCGAACTTGTCAATACCGCTCCATGACAGGGCCTTTTTCTTGAGAGTTTCCCACCTCTCGGTTGGGGTAATGAAATCGGTGGCTTCATCGTAAAGCCCGCCACACTGGAGGACACACGGAACAGTGGGCATTGTCACCAACTATATTCTCTATTTTCGTAACGAACCGTCAACACCAAGGCATCACACATAGCGCTGGACATATCGTTCGCTCGTACCAACCCATGGAAAAACGAAGCAGTACCAGATGTGGGTGATATAAAATTATGCAAAAAAGAGAACAATGCCTGAAAGGCAAGTGCTTCATTTAAACAAATCAGGCCTTCGTTGCACTAAACGAATAATTTCGTAAAATAATCCAGCCAATATGGCCCTCATCCCAAAAGGAGCCCATTACTAGAACCATTATTTATCATATCCGGCAGCGGGGTTCTCGCTCCCTTTATATTAGTTGGGTCCCGGACTTCGATTCCTGAACCATTTTATATATGACCTTGAAGATTACCCTTGAATGACCTTGACCTTATCATGTGACCATGACCTTAAGCGATTTGTCACCTTCATAAATTGCATCACCGCATCGATTTAGCCGAAATAATGTATCTTGGTCGACGTACCCCGAAACATTGTCTTTATACATGATTCTAGGTGCTTTGGTTCGAACGTTACGTTTTCTTTCTACCAGGTGGCGGCCGTCTTGGATGTATGGGTCAAAATTATGTCAAACTGATGTCAGAATCGGAATCATCGTGGTCGACGTACCTGAAAAAATGTCTTCAAAGAGTGATTGTTGGTGCTTGGTTCAAAAATAACTTTTTTGAGATGGTGCCAGCGGCCATTTTGGAATTTGGCCCTCTGGCGGGGCATGCAAGCATTTTCTAGAGGGAACGTTAGTAGCCAGAGAATGGTCATGAAACTGCCATTCTAGACCCTACTAAATAATGGGAGTCTACCTGACTTTACATAATTATTTATTATGTTTATATATATATATATATATATATATATATATATATATATATATATGTGTGTGTGTGTGTGTGTGTGTGTGTGTACATTTGTGGTCAAAACTAAATAAATATGTATGTCTGCTGTTTACCCTATGATGATATCACGTATGTCCTGCCGGAGGTGTTTAGATCTCGGTTCGTATTCTAATGTTTGTAGTTTACGATAGTTTAAATATATTCTTGAATATATGAATAAGTTAGTGTCTTGGAAGGGATATTTACGCATAGGTGACTAGGCAATGGATTATCGACGTACATGATAGATTATATAAAAACAAGATTCCTTTTGCTTAATCTTCATGAATTGCAAATTAAGAAGAAGAAAACATAAACTACAATTCTTCTAAAGGTATTCCGGGACCAGATGCATACCCCCAGACTAGCTTAAGGGGATGATACACATACGATAGCCTCGTACTACTGACTCGGATGAAACAATCCGATTCATAAGTGTATCGCAAAATCAGATGTAAAATCGTACATGTATCATGTCGTCGGCGTCGGCGTCGAATGATGACTGTATCGTTCAAACTTCAATGTCACACCTCTGGTTCTTTCAGAAGTAAGTAGAGACAGCGACTTCGTGAAATTAGGATCACTCGATTAACTGCTCTTTAGTTTCCACAATATTTGTATTTTAAACATGTCCATGTATAAAAAAAATTCGTCTGAACACGAATTAAATATAAAATATACACGCATGAGCTAAAAATTGAACTATATACAAATCGATTTCACAAAAATTAAACAATGGAACATGGTCAGGGTCACACAGCTTCCTTCCAAAGGGAAATGTTTTTCTTATATTATCGGCAACCGACCATAAAGCTTTATCTGGTATTCTCATATACTTTATGAAAGTAATGTTTTAACACATTATGACTGATTTATGTATGTACTATAATTAAATGTGTTATTTATTAATAACTGAACTCATGACAGCCCGATCCTACACCTCTATGCATTTCTCCCTCAGTGCTGAACGTGTATCTGGGATTATCATCCCAATGGTAGTTCAACCAATTCGGTACTGATACTCAAGAAATTGGTAGCTGTTACCTGTAGGACATAAATCGTGATATAATAAGTTGCACTTGTATTTATATACGTTCAAAATGAGATTGATACCATGCACTATTTCGGGATACATACCGGAACATATATTTGTATGGTTGTTTACTTTTCAAATATATACGTGCCCTGGATTCCAGTTGCATAAATTCATGATACATTATCTTTCTTACGTAGAGTGTGTAGTAAATCAATCACTACATTACTTAATTATTACTTTTCAGCATCAAATCCCTATCACCATCCGCTTAGTTGTTTTTCTCTGAATTGGGATTCTTGCATAGCAAAGTGAGGGGTGTTCGACACTTGTTATAATCATAATGTTGCCAGACTGTTGCAGTTTGGTTAGCGAAGCTTGTGAACTGCAATTTACAATGTTATTGTAGTGTGCATGAAATATTTAAATTGTAAACCAAACTATCAATATTTATTTCCATACTGCTGATCATAGTGACACAAATTGCAACTTGTTTAGCAAACACAGTGAAGATAATTATTTACCCTAGCTAATAATGGAACAGACAACCTAGTTTTAAATTAAACCAAAATGACCATACATCACTAACATTATTATTAACTAAACACCCCCATACTTGCACGCACATGTAACAGCTGTTGCATGTAATACACGACAAGGCCATGCAAACTTTTTATTTATCAAGCAAATGTATAACAGGATATCATCAGTGTACAATAGTGAACATGTCTTTATTGACAGGTAACCTGGAAATTAATATATTCTTATCTGCAAAAAAGTATGTTGTGTGACAAACTGCCCTATGTACAGGTTTCTGCTTTGTAGGTTTAGTTGTTTTCAAGTGAGGGTTTACTTTTATGGATACTAAATAATGCATTTGCGAACAATGACTCATACAGGCCTGGTGGTATATCTGATATTTCATATAAATATTTTAAGTGGTTAAAAATGCTAAATCAAACATTTCATGATAATTACAATTAACGTCTGCAACATCTACATGTAGAAATGTAGAAACAAATTTGTTGTAACCGCATTTCATTTATGTATGACATACATTGGTAGGTATGCAATCTATGGCAACAAAACTGTGGCTACGCTATGCCTGAAGTTTACCAGTGTGCACCAATATTTGCGTGGCCACCAGCTTCAGGCTATTTGTCAATAATTACACACGCCTTACCGGCGCAATCTGCAGATGGTTTCTGCTCTCTGTAGATTGCACAGATCCAGCTAATGCGTATAAAATAAATGGCAATAGCTGAAGGCAAGCCAAACAGTTCTACTCAAGCAACCAAATCACGGAAATGTCAATACGACGTTCACATAATTATGTAATATACTTGTCGCTAAAAAGCGTACCGTTACAGCAAGGCGCTCAACAGGTGGTATTGCGCCACGTATGGTTGTGTTTTTGTGGACGATTAACGGCGAAATAGCGTCGAGAAGATATTGAAATTGCTGTGCGTTTATCCCGGCAAAGTTTGCAAATGCTCGGATGTACGTTGATGATTAGAGAATGTCAACGACGGAGTCCAATAGGATGGTCAAGCAGCTGGCGGTGTGCGCGTCTAGGGAGTTCTTGCGTTGATGATAAACATCTCAAGCAATATCATGTGCATGTCACCGGGAGCCTAACCGTGTGCGCGGTTTGTCCAGTGAAACATCCTACCACAGCAGAATATTTATACGATATAATTTTGTCTCATTAAAGTGTTTTGTTATGAAAATATTATCATTGAATATTTGTATTGCCTTATAACTTTGCAAAAAGTCATATTAAACGGCCAAGAATAGTACTTTGTTGTGATTCGTCATAGTAAAAAATAGCGCGATATTCAGTAACTCATTTAAACGTCTCTCAACACTTGAACACTATACGTTAAGAATAAAGAAAACTGCTTTCGTAATATTTAGATGTGTTCCAGATACCAACGACTGTGCCAACCACCCTTGCCGACATGGAAGTACATGCACTGACCAATTGTTTGGTTACATTTGCACTTGTGTCAGTGGGTATGAGGGTACTACTTGTGGAACGGGTGAGTGACACACACACACACACACACACACATATATATATATATATATATATATATATATATATATATATATATATATATATATATATATATATATATGTCCATTCAATTAAGGTCCAGGAAAATATACACAAATAACAGACTTCCATAGCGTATATCTTATCAATTCGTCTGTTTGAGGAATTGTATAGTATTATTATTATTACAATTAAATAATATATATGTATATAATTGTGAAATTCCATGTAGTCAACGATTCCACTTGAAACATGATCCGCATACAACTCGATAACTTTAGCAATCCGATCTCGTATGGCAACTCCGCATCAAAGAAATCACCGCAAGAGCATCGCGAAGCTTATATTTCGTAATCATGCGAGCAGTGGTAGAAACCCATAATCTACTCAATATATATGCAACAACCATCCGTTCGGTCATCAATTAAGCCTGTCATGTGTCACACACGAGCGTAATGAAAACATACAAACCAGCTTGAAAACATGCAGAAACGGGCTATTCGCATAACATTTCGTCGCATGTGTTATAACGAAGCCATCTCCATAATAATAATTGAAAACATTATATAGCGCCTAAATTCTTTAAGAAATGCAAGCTCAGAGGTACAACAACCAAAATCAGTGGTGTTGTGTTGTGTTGTGTGTGTGTTGGTGTGGTGTGGTGTTGTGTTGTGTTGTGTGTGTTTTGGTGTGGTGTGGTGTGGTGTGGTGTGTGTGTGTGTGTGTGTGTGTGTGTGTGTGTGTGTGTGTGTGTGTGTGGAAAGAAACAAAACAAAAACATTGAAAGGAAAGCAAGAAAACAAACATAGACAGACTGATAAAACCTATGTTAAAAGAATGATAAACAATCTATTTTACGTTGAAATATAGTAATTATTTATTTTCGTTTCAGGTATCAACGAATGTGTCAGCCACCCTTGTCAACATGGCAGTAGCTGCACTGACAGAGTCAATGGTTACACTTGCACATGTGTCAGTGGGTATGAGGGCACTACTTGTGGATCAGGTAAGTATCCCACAGGTATGTCCTATATAATAGTAATACTACTATAGGCCTTTATATCGCGCAGTATCTAGCTAAACGACCATTAATGCGGTAAACATTTACAAACAAATAAACAATTCTAAAATATATAACATGTGTATTTTAATAAAAACATTACGAATTAAATGGAAATGTTAATAAAAGTCACTTAAAAAGTCAATTATTTATATCTGCTAATCGCCATTATTCTTTTAAATAAATATATTTTTAGACGATGTTTATTCATTAAGAGAGACGGATTATCACGTAGCGTCAGTGGCAGTTCGTTCGATATAGTAGGACCGGTTACACCAAACGCTCAAAGGCCAATGGATATTATCCTGATTCAAATGTTATCAATAAATACATAAACAAATTAAACATTCTACAAAAGCAGATTATACGATATAAATTTGTCTCTTTAAAGAGTTTATATAGAAAGATTATCATTGAATTCTTGTACAGCATTATACAATTGCAAATTTGTAGTGGTCTATAACTTTGCGAAAAAATCGCATACAAAAACGGCGAAGGATAGTATTCTATTGTGGTCCGTCAAAGTAACACATACAACTATCCCCAGCGAATAATTATGCGAATCATTCAAGCGACTCTCAACACTTAAACACCAAGGGTTAAAAATAAACAAAACTGCTTTCCGTAATATTTATTTTCTCCAGATACCAACGAATGTGCCAGCCACCCGTGTCAACATGGAAGTACCTGCACTGACCAAGTCAATTATTACACTTGCTCTTGTGTCAGAGGGTATGAGGGTACTACTTGTGGAACGGGTAAGTGGCATATAGGTAAGTCCATTCAACTGCGGTCAAGAAAAAATAAACACAAATAACACACTTTACCATAGCGTATATCTGATCAATTCGTCTTTTTCATGAATTATGTAGAAATATTGTTGTTACAATCCTGTAAAAAATTGATATAAGTGCAACAAGTCATGTATTCCTCGATTCCACTGGAACCATGATCCGCATGCTACTCGTTGACTTTAACAAAGCGTTCTCGCTTGGAAAGTCCACATCAATTAATGCACCGCAAAACCATCGCGAAGCGTATATTTCATAATCATGCTCGAGCGAGCAGTAGTAGAAACCCATAGTCTCGTCAATATGTATGCAACTATCATCCTTTCGGTCATCAAGTACGCCTGCCAGGTGTGGCATATGAGTCTACAGAAAACATAAACAAACCTGCTTGAAAACATACAGAAAAGGGCTAGGCGCATTTTGTTTCGTCGCGTGTGTTATGACGAAGCCATCGGCTTAGCGAGACTACCAACGCTGGCTGACCGAAGGGAGACGCTATGCAGAAGTCTATTCACGAGCATGCAGCATCCCAATCACAAGCTGCACCATCTCTCACCAGGACAAAGCAATATGCAATCCGTAATAATAATAAGAATTGAAAACATTATATTGCGCCTAAAGCCTTAACAAATTCAAGCAACAATCAAAATCATTTGGCTAGTCATACATGGGGACAGGCAACAGTTAACATTGGAGCATGGAACCGCCGAAAATGGCAATGTATGTGGTGTGTGTGTGTGTGTGTGTGTGTGTGTGTGTGGTGTGTGTGTGTGCGTGCGTGCGTGCGTGCGTGCGTGCGTGCGTGCGTGCGTGCGTGCGTGCGTGCGTGTGTGTTGAAAGAAACAAAACAAAAACATTGAAAAGAAAGCAAGACCAAAATATAGACAGACTGATAAAACCTAAGTTAAAAGAATTATAATCAATCTATTTTACGTTGAAATATAGTAATTATTTATTTTCGTTTTAGGTATTAACGAATGTGTCAGCCACCCTTGTCAACATGGCAGTACCTGCACTGACAGAGTTAGTGGTTACACTTGCACATGTGTCAGTGGGTATGAGGGCACTACTTGTGGATCGGGTAAGTCGCCCATAGGTATGTCCTATAATAATAGTAATACTACTACAGGCCCTTATATCGCGCATTCTCTAGCTAAACGACCATTAATGCGCTCAAAATTTACAAATAAATAAACAATTCTAAAATATATAACATGTGTATTTTAATAAAAACATTATGAATTGATTGGAAGTTTTAATAAAAGTCACTTTAAAAAGTCAATTATTTAGATCTGCTAATCGCCATTATTCTTTTAAATAAATATATTTTTAGACGATGTTTATTCATTAAGTTCGTTCGATATAGTAGGACCGGTTATACCAAACGCTCAAATGCCAATGGATATTGTCCTGATTCAAATGTTGTCAATAAATATAGAAACAAATGAAACATTCTACAAAAGCAGATTATACGATATCAATTTGTCTCTTTAAAGAGTTTTTATAGAAAGATTATCATTGAACTCTTGTTACAATATTATACAATTGAAAAATTACATTGTAGTGTTCTATAACGTTGCAAACAATCGTATACAAAAACGGCGAAGGATAGTATTATATTGTGGTCCGTTAAAGTAACACATACAAATATCCCCAACGAATAATTATGCGAATCATTCAAGCGACTGTCAACACTTAAACAATAAGGGTTAAAATAAAGAAAACTGCTTTCCGTAATATTTATTTTAGTTCCAGATACCAACGAATGTGGCAGCCTCCCGTGTCAAATGTTAATATATAGCTACACGACCATTAATGCGCTCACAATTTACACACAAATAAACAATAAAAACATATATAACATGTGTATTTTCATTAAAAAAAAATGTTTGGTCAATAAATACATATTTTTAAAACAGAAATGTTACTAAAGGTCACTTTGAAATGTCATGTATTTAGATCTGGCTAATCGCAATTTTTCCTTTAAATAATGATGTCGTTAGACGATGTTTATTCATTAAGAGAGACAGAGTATCACGTAGCGTCAGTGGCAGTTCGTTCGATATACTGTAGTAGGACCAGTTACACCAAACGCTCAAATGACAATGGATATTGTCCTGATTCAAATGTTATCAATAAATATTGAAACAAATTAAACATTCTACAAAAGCAGATTATTGATACGATATAAATGTGTCTCTTTAAAGAGTTTTTATAGAAATATGATCATTGAATTCTTGTTACTGAATTATGCAATTGCAAATTTACGTTATAGTGTGTACAGCTTTACAAAAAATCGTATACTAAAACGGCGAAGGATAACGTTCTGTCGTGGTCCGTCAAAGTAACACATACAACTATCCCCAGCGAATAATTATGCGAATCATTCAAGCGACTCTCAACACTTAAACCAAGGGTAAAAAATAAAGAAAACTGCTTTTCGTAATATTTGTTTTTCTCCAGATACCAACGAATGTGCCAGCCACCCGTGTCAACATGGAAGTACCTGCACTGACCAAGTCAATTATTACACTTGCTCTTGTGTCATAGGGTATGAGGGTACGACTTGTGGAACGGGTATGTCCATTCAACTGCGGTCAAGACAAATAAACACAAATAACACACTTTACCATATCGTATATCTTACCAATTCGTCTTTTTCATGAATTGTATAGAAATATTGTTGTTACAATCCTTTAAAAATAGATATAAGTGCAACATGTCATGTAGTCCTCGATTCCACTGGAACTATGATCCGCATGCTACTCGTTGACTTTAACAAAGCGTTCTCGCTTGGAAAGTCCACATCAATTAATGCACCGCAAAAAACCATCGCGAAGCGTATATTTCATAATCATGCTCGAGCGAGCAGGAGTAGAGGAGTAGAAACCAATAGTCTCGTCAATATATATGCAACTGTCATCCTTTCGGTCATCAAGTACGCCTGCCATGTGTGGCATACGAGCCTACAAAAAAACATAAACAAACCTGCTTGAAAACATACAGAAAATGGCTATGCGCATTTTGTTTCGTCGCATGTGTTATGACGAAGCCATCGGCTTAGCGAGACTACCAACGCTGGCTGACCGAAGGGAGACGCTATGCAGAAGTCTGTTCACGAGCATGCAGCATCCCAATCACAAGCTGCACCATCTCTCACCAGGACAAAGCAATATGCAATCCGTAATAATAATAAGAATTGAAAACATTATATTGCGCCTAAATCCTTAACAAATTCAAGCAACAATCAAAATCGTTTGGCTAGTCATGCATGGGGACAGGCAACAGTTAACATTGGAGCATGGAACCGCCGAAAATGGCAATGTATGTGGTGTGTGTGTGTGTGTGTGTGTGTGTGTGTGTGTGTGTGTGTGTGTGTGTGTGTGTGTGTGTGTGTGTGTGTGTGTGTGTGTGTGTGTGTGTGTGTGTGTGTGTGTGTGTGTGTGTGTGTGTGTGTGTGTGTGTGTGTGTGTGTGTGTGTGTGTGTGTGGTGTGTGTGTGTGTGTGTGTGTGTGTGTGTGTGTGTGTGTGTGTGTGTGTTGTGTGTGTGTGTGTGTGTGTGGTGTGTGTGTGTGTGCGTGCGGGGTGCGTGCGTGCGTGCGTGCGCGTGCGTGCGTATGTGTGTAATAAATATGCTGAAAAGAAAGCAAAACAAAAACATTGACATACTAATAAAACCTATGATAACACAATTATAAACAATATAGTAATTATTTATTTTCGTTTTAGATATCAACGAATGTCTAAGCCACCCTTGTCATCATGGCAGTACCTGCACTGACCGAGTTAGTGGTTACACTTGCACTTGTGTCAGTGGATATGAGGGTACTAGGTGTGGATCCGGTAAGGTATATCCTATTATAATATTAATGATAATAATACAGGTTCTTATATCGCGCAATATCTAGCTAAACGGCAATTAATGCGCTCACAATTTATTAACCATTATAAAATGTATATAACATATGTATTTAATACAAATACTTTAATATAATTATTAGTTGATAAATAAATACATATTTTTAAACTGAAATGTTAATAACAATCACTTAATATCATGCATGTTGCTCTGGCTAATCTCCATTATTATTTTAAATAAATATGTCATTAGATGATGTTTAATCAGTAAGAGAGACGAAGCACCATGTAGCGTTAGTGGCAGTTCGTTTGATATAGTAGGACCAATTACAACAAACGCTCGAATGCCAATGGTTATTGTACTGATTCAAATGATATAATAAAAATTTAACATACATTCTACTAAATATCTATATATATATATATATATATATATATATATATATATATATATACATATTTCGCTGTAGTAGAATGTTTAATTTGTGTAATTTTATTATATCATTTGAATCAGTACAATAACCATTGGCATTCGAGCGTTTGTAATTGTATATATATATATATATATATATATATATATATATATATATATATACATACATACATATATATACACACATATATTGTTTCTGGTAGGTGGTATTTAAATGCACTTGTTAAAATTAAATGCAGGGAAAAGTTTCAAAAAACAGTGCTATTACTATGTGTATTACTATTATACAATACATGGGAATGTGTTAATTCAGTAAAATGTGCTGCATGACCTTACATACTGACTAACACACGTGATACGTATTTGTTTAAAGATTACATTGGGTGTAGGAGCAATCCATGCACTCACAAGGGTCGGTGCTTGTCTGGTGCAGATTCCTACACTTGCGACTGCTGGCCTAACTATTCAGGAACACATTGTGAAAGTAAATATCTACTTTATCGCTACATGTATGTTATATTTCACTAAAAGTGTTACAAGTTATTACAACACGAAATAATTTTACCGTGAGCTTAAAATGCTAGTGTGTAACACTACGACAGACTGATATGAGTTAAATATGAGTGGTTTAGATACGACATTACGACAATAGACCAAGTATGTTTTGACAGCATTAATGTGTCCTACGATAAAGACTCATTTGTCTTCAATGGACTCATTGACAGTGTTTCACTCTTATTTAGTACAGCATAGGTAACATTCATACTTAGTTCATTCATAGTTGAGGTATGACATTTGTATAGCATAATAATGTAAACTGTAATTAGGTATGGGGTCAGAAATATATATTGTTGTTATTAAACAAACTGTTTGTATTTATCATTTGATAAACAGGAACATCATGTTGGCTATTTACTAACAACATGAATTGCATGACCATGGATTTTGTGTTTTACCATTATATAATAGCAACATTATATTAAAAATGGGCTCAATAATTGCTCAATGACATCGATGTGCTGATTGTTTACCAGCTTACCAAATAAAGCTGTTAGACATCGAACGTGAGTTATTTCTTGTGGTTTCTAGGCTAACATCTACTGAAGATAGAGAGACTAAATCGGTGAAAATGTCACCACTTTACCACGATTTTTCTTTTCAGGATCCATTTCTAAAATAGGAGGCCTAGCGACCATCGTGTGAGTAAATACGTTATTCTTAGTAAGATTTATAAACACTAGAATAGTAAGATTTATAAACACTAGAACAACAATGTATGCATATGTATGTTATATATATATATATATATATATATATATATATATATATATATATATATATATATGATTTTATCAAGATCATTTAACAAGATGTAACTAGTATGTCATCTAGATAAGTAGCTATAGATGGCAGATGGACAAAGAAGCCCTTTGGCTAACTGAAAGTGCAATCTATCTGTGTCAGTGCATCCCACCATTCTAGTTCTCAGAGTTCCTTTGCTAATGTGATGACATGTCCTCTAGTCCTGTTATCTTCGTTAACCAAAAAAAATTATATCAATATTTTAATAACCATCTAAAAGTATGAATGTTATTAAGTAAACTATGTTTGGATAACTGTGACAACTACGAAAGCTATGTTGACTCATAGAAGCTGATTTAACCTGATTGTTAAAGGATCGCATAGAAAGAATTATTAGTACCACACATCAGCAAATACACATGCACAACATTGCGAAATTGTTTACAGTTACGTTTGGTAGTTTACGTTGTTGTATATTACACTTGCATACTAGTACACTTGTTCGTTTTTATTTTATTTTATGCAAAACAAAACACTGAGACAATAATGAATTAGTTAATATATCTACTGATTTTCAGACTGAATATGACAACAATTAATTGTTACTATATAATTATGTTATGAAAGCATATATATACTACTGAATACGTTTATTAGTTTACGTTGTTGTAAATTACACTTGTATAATACTGTACTTGTTCTTCGTTTTTATGGCATACAAAAACACTGAGACAATAATTAATTAGTCAATATATCTACTGATTTTCACACAGGATATGACACCAATTAATGGTTACTATACAATATTGTTATTAAGACATATATACTACAGTGTATATCAAAGTGTAAGAAAACAGACTGTTGTAAAACGCAAGTATGTGTCATGACACGCACAATAATGCATTCGCATGGCCTGTTGTTTGGACGCATGTACACGCTCCCATTACATACACGGCTAAATGGGAAATATGAATGTTAGAATAGCATCCACGTAAACACGTCCACATAGCGGAACAGATTCAACAATACATTTACGAAAACTACATTTCAAGGGTAGGCGCCCGTCAGAAATGCAACTTATTCTTTTGAAGTGTAGATGAAAGCACATATATTAAAGTCTGGTGCAATGACATGTTACAGGTGCTTGAGGAACTGTGGCAGACGAATTGTCGTCCATGAAGCGGTTCAACTGAAACTCAAAATAAATGCGTCGTCCACTTCTCTTCTGTCCATTGAGTGGTCAGTGACACCTTCCATTAACTGGCAGCGAGACTCAGGCACAGGGAACAATCGACATAGTTTAAGTCTATACGAGAACGTGCTGCAACCAGGGACTTCATATAACATATCAGTACAGGGTGAGCGGGTGTTTAAACAACACGTACATTTGTGAATAATTATAGTATAATACAAAATATTTTTAGGTGTTTGATATAATGAAAGAACCATCATTGGTTGATCAGATAAGTTGTGAAGACAATATATAAGTATGTGTATACGTTACATAGACACATTTAATTATATGTGTGGTCGCCTCGGTCAAAGCTCTGAGTCGAGAGCTTTATTTGTACACATGTGTCACAATGTATAACTGTGTATCAAGGTGTTCGCATGTGTACGCGTGTGTGTGGTGTGCGTGTGCAGGTATGTGGGTCCGTGTGAGTAATATATGTTACAGTATTATGTTTCGTAAATACCTTATTATTATGCCGTTAAGTAGTTTACACAAATAAGCGGTTCGATTAGAAGTTACGTTATTAGTTCATCTGCCACGTTCCTATTTCGCATAGTTCGGTTACAAGACTTTCGTTGGAATTCTTCTTACATTGTTCGCACTGCGAGTCCGCCAACATTAGGAAAGTGCAACGTGGAACCTACTGAAGGTGTATTCCTGCAAGACATGTTTTCTGTTAACTGCTCTGGGTTTGGTGACAAGAGTAATCCACTCACCTATATGTTCTATATGGACCCTGGAAACGACTCTACGAGCAAGCACGGTGAGACCGTAGTCGACATAAATTTACAGCGATTTCAATTAGCATCATATGTTTAACACCAAACAATTGCGACTGACACGCGTTGAAAGCAAAAACATATTCATATTATCGTTGTGAAGCTAACATCGTCTTATTTAGGGCCAATATTTGAAAACACGTACTAAAATATTAATTATAACACATTACATATATATATATATATATATATATATATATATATATATATATATATATATATATAACATATATATATATATATATATATATATATATATATATATATATATAATATTTATTTATATATAATATATATGTTATATATATATGTGTGTATGTGTACATACATACATACCATGTACATGCATACATGGTTGATGTGCGGTAGTTTTCCTAAAATATTCTTATATTAATGTAACTTTAATTGTAGGTCGGCTGCTTTATGTCAGTGAAGAGGAACCGTCTATGCCGCCAATGCTGCTCCCCGCTAAACATAAACACAACTACACGGCCACCATTCGCGTGGTAGCTGAAGATGAATTAGGTGCTGCTGTATTTGTCAATGTCCAATTCAAGGTTGTATGATGCTCGTATATCCACAGCAATCTGCTCGTTCTTTAAGATTTGTTGAACAGAACGTGACGGTTAATTAATTAATTTGTTTGTTACAGTTGGCAACATACGTGTGTAACCTTTGGTATAATTATAAGTAAATGTTCATTTAGCAGAAATGGATATTATCACTAAGTCATTATTGTTTCATGAATTAATTTAGTAGCTCTTTTAATTACTACACCTTCTGCTATTAATAATACTACTGCTACTACTAATAACAATACTATTGCTACTACAACTACAACTACAACTACAACTAACTACTACTACTACTACTACTACTACTACTACTACTACTACTAATGATAATAATAATAATGATAATAATAATAATAATACGACTACTAAACAGTATTATTATTATTTTATCAAAAGTACCACTGTTTTGTATGTTCTAGTAAACATAGTATTATGTATACAACTAAAATATGTACTAATTTATTTCAACAGCTGCTGGTTTTATCAAGGAATATAACTGAACTGAAACAGGTCACTGAACTGTTTCGGAAGCAGAATTTGAGCGACATATCTGGTAGTTATTTATAAATCATTATGTCATATAGATATCAGTAAAAAAAGTATTACCACTGATACAAAATGCTATGAATAGTCATTAGTTTCTTTGTCACAATCAGTTGTATACAGTCATGTGTACACAATCGTGCATGCAACAATATGTTATTATTTTACAAGATTGCAACCTAGAGAATCAACTCTAGATGGCAGGTGGAAAAGGAAACCACTTGGCATACCGAGAGTCCAACCTCTCTATCTAAATGTACGCTGCCCTTCTTAGGTATATCTCGATTTGGTATTTAAACGTATTAACATTACTAGAATCTATACAATCGGCTGATCATCTGTTCCATTAATTTATTGTTCTTTGTTATATACACACAATATATATATAGTATATATATATATATATATATATATATATATATATACTACCCATATATACTATATATATATATATATATATATATATATATATATATATATTTATATATATATATATATATATATATATATATATATATAATACATACATACATAATAAATGCATATATACAGATATATATATATATATATATATATATATATATATATATTATGTATGTATATAAGCACAAAATACTATGATTTCCTTACCAGGCATATTCAGTTTGGTTAATTGTCTATTGAGGGCTGTACGGGATGTAAACCTAGCAGAAAACGAAGCAGCTTCCAAAGTAAGTAAACTCTTAAACATTATAATACATAATGCTATATTATATATTCGTAGCACATAAAATGTGAGTAAATAATAATACATAATTTTAACAATAAATCATGTCAAGATATTGATATTTCCATATACTCAAGAATTAATATTAACATTATATGTATTTGAATTAAAATGATAAATTTATTTATTAAACATCAATATAATCAAAACAATCTGTATTGACTAGGTACACACTAAAACACGAATTAATGTGGAACAAAGAAAGTATAACGACAAAGAACACAAACCAGTCTTGAAGGTTAATTAAGTAATAAACCTATACATGAAAGTCCCAAAACAAAGAAAACTTGTAAAATATATTAACAACATATGACTACATTTCATCGCTAGACGTCTTACTAAAATGACATGTAATACCTTCAACAAACCAACATAAAACCAAAACAAGAATGTGTTTACTGTCTTGGTCATTGTATCTACAAGAATTATATTCATGTGTTCATTACAAAATGGCAGTTTTCAAAATGTACTTATATTTTGTAATGGCTGTATTTTTTTGTACCAAGTTGGTATCTAGCTAATCTAATTTACTCGGTCAGATCTATTCTAAACTTTGGGCAGTGGCAGTATTTATTTGAAATATAATTTAGTAATTAAAACAATTTAACAGTATATTGTTTTCTTGCTAAACTATATTAGAAGTTTGTCATCCAGAGCTTGTCTGATGTTTTAAATATGTTTTGTTTCATAATAGGGCATACTGTATTATATATTGTGTTAATGTATATATATATATATATATATATATATATATATATATATATATGTGTGTGTGTGTATATAATTAACATATTTACTTTATACAACGTCACTCAAATTAGTTCTTTATAGCTAATTTATCATCACAGTTAAGTTTTGTTCTCAGAGTTTTTTCTTTATGCTATATGCTACATTGCTGAAATATGTTGGTGAATATTCAGTTACTTGGAAAATAAATAATCACTGAGATAATTTAATAACAATATATTCTTTACATTTGACAAGTTTGTTGTAAATAGTATTATATATTAGTGTTTTTTGGTTGAATTGTGATTATAATACTTATGTATAAGACAACACGTGAAACACTCAAAATAGATTTTGCGGAACCCAGCATTCTGAAGTTGTATCATTAATGCAAACATGTTAGTGCTTCTTCATAAGATAACTACAAGTTATTTATTAGGATAGCCTTTATACGTCAATGTTCAAATGGTTCACAAGCATGTACCAAAGGCCTTTTCACCGCAATACTTTATCAATAGAAGTAGTAATTATTTCCTCAAATTCCTGTATTGCCAGTGATGTAGATGTATTATTTTAAAAAACGTATGAAACTTTCATATACCATTTCTTTGTTGTCTATAACTGGCATCATTCTGTTATGAAATATTTTCTCTGGGATTTTAGAAAACTGAGATAACATAGATATTGAACTGTAATTGGTATAATGATAAACATCGCCACTTTTGAATAATGGTATAACTCTCGCAGGCTTCAACAATGAGGTATATGTATTCTACCACATAGATCAGTAGGTTGCAAGCGTAGTATTACTTGAACAAATGTTATTTGCTAGTGATGGTTACATATTAAAAAGTAATCGGTAAAATTATTAGTAAAATGGTGTAATCTATAACCCTGGTTCTATTGTTATTAAATCCAGTGGAATACGTTTTTTAGCATTTGTGTTCACAGTGTCTTAATATGCGGGGCTATTTGTTCTTACTTTTTATTATATTTTTTATTCACTGGCAGGTGATCTATTTTTAAGTTCGTTTACACAATAATGTTTTTATTTCTTGCAAGCATTTATTAGGAATTGGACATCCACGGCTTGTCTGTTTTTGTTTACATGTTTTGCGTCTTGGTAGGGCATGGTGTATTATATTTGTAATACCCATAATATATATATATATATATATAAAAAATTTTAGAGAGAGAGAGATATATATATATATATATATATATATATATAGAGAGAGAGAGAGAGAGAGAATATTTTTTTATGTTTACAAATGTTATTTAATAATTTTACTCACTCAAAATATGTGTTTGGTGCATACAAAACATATTATTGTTTTTTACTTTGACATTTTAAGTTCAAGTTCCACAGGTACATATTTTGAAAAATAATTGTTTTGTATCTTGCTTGTTCTGCTAGGTATTTGTGATGTAAGGAGACGTCAATATCAAGTTCAACTCCGCCTCTTTATAAAACCTTTTAGCCGTAAACAATTTGAACTATCAATATTAAACGTATCATTGTCATTGAGCCACGTTTCCGGAAGTGAAATTACATTAAGTTGAAAATCTAAATTTTCAAATTGTGTATTTTAGTTTACAAAAGTTCCTTGCTAAACTTCTGCAATTAAATAGTATTATTGACATGTTTGCAATGTCTTATGTTGATACAACACATGCATGTATGTGTTTAAATTGTTCTTCGTTATAATATAAACTATCTTTGCATAAACGTTGTAAGGTGTTACAAAATATTACTTGTTATTTCTATATTACATGGTTCAAAGTTTAGGCTTGTGCAGTTGTCATACAACTATGTTATATTGCAATTAATACAAATTATGATATAATTAATTTCATCATCACAAAGCTGACTAAATGGAAATATATTGGAGATAAATTGGCACACTTTGTATAAACTCCCTCTTTACAAACAATAAATAATATAGGATTGCAAATTACCTTTTTGTCAAACACATGGGTTATCCATGACACATACATACGAGCATGTTTGAATGGATGATGTTAAATGATCATTGTCGTTGCTATTTTACAAACAATGATCGTTGATAATGTTGTATTAATTATAATTAAAATGTTACATTGTATTGGTTTGTAGTTGGTTGAACAAGGCATTAATATCGCTATAGGAATTAACACAACAGACTCAGCAACAGCTCGAATGAAGGCCAACATTTTGAGTGAAGGTTCTGCATTAAATGTTACGTCAATTGGAAAACTTCAGGTAATGTAAATTCACGAAAATGGTATATTCGCAAATGAATGTGTTACGTTCGATGTATTATATTAAGTATCATACTTAACTGGTTTATATTTATATGACAGTTAGCCTATTTTTTCTTCGCAGCTCGATATAGCAGCATCGTTGAAAAACATGACGGCAATTTTACAAAACTGGCAAGAGAAAGGTTCAATAAATGAACAACGGAGATATGTTAAGGAAACAGCGAGGTTTGTATGATATAATGAAATGAGTGTTATTTACATAGTATGTTATTTTGCAAATACAAATTACAATGTAATATTCATAATGTAGTTAACGCTTATGAACACAACAGCGTGATTAAACTTTTAGCAACGTATCATTATACTCAACATATTTCAGTTGAACATATCCAGTCGATATGGATTTACCTTGGTGGATTTGATTACCATTATAGTTTCGACCTATCTCATGATCAGATAATTTCGCTGAAACCTAATAATTCTAAAACAAAAATAAAATGCACCTCAATAGAACCAGTAATAAACAGTATAACAAATCAGCATTATTTGTATTTGAATTATGAAAGGAAAGGGGTAAGAAAAGTTGTAATGAGACGTGTTTGTAAAATGACGTTTTTCCTTTTCTAAATGGACGCTAGATACAAGAGGCTAAGTCATGCAGCATCTGTGCAGTAAAGTGTATTTTGCTTACTGCTATATATCAATATAAATGTTACGTTTTACACTAATATTTGTGATAACATAAACAACTAAACATTTTTGGGAGTACGAAACACTAATGCTGCAGTGATGAATTCAATAAATGTTGCACTTCATACGCCAACTAAAAAACTTGGATTGAGGTGGGATATTTTGTTTTGTTCTTTAGTAATGCAATTGAAGGGTATGCTTGCATTCTCAACATGCTTATGGTTCGGCGGCATCAACATGCACAAGAGGAGCCGGCTTGGCTTGACAGAGTGTTGAAGACAGCTTCGAAGATCATTGTTAGCATATCGAACACTTTCGTAGCTCTATATAATAACATATCCAAGACAAGAGCTGGTCATATTATTTCTGACTAAACCGCTCTTCATTTGAATGATTTACTACCGTCAGGCAAACGTATATTTAAGGAAACAAATCGCATTAGAAGCATGTTTTATTCCTGTTCTATAGCAACTTGATCAAAGTATCGCGTGTAGCACATAGATATGTTATATCGTACCTTTACCATCACTTTATCGGTAGCATTCTTCTGACACTGGTGAAAACCGCTTCATTCTTCTGACGGCGTGCGCATGAATTTGTAAAATGTTAGTTTCATGTAATAAGTTAACACGGATAACTTCGAATGTTAAAGAACATTAAATTTTGTGTTATACACTATATACTATGTATTTATTGATTTATCTATTTTACCATGAAATACAATATATATATATATATATATATATATATATATATATATATAATATCTGAATGTGGTTATTCACCGTAGTCTATCTATTGCAAACATGTATTGCTTTTTCTAGAACCGTATTCCAAGGTTGCATGAAGTTGACTGAGAGAAGTTCTCAAAATATTTCTCCGGAACACTTCCAGTCGGTAGGGATTTTACATTAGTCGATACTATAACTGTACAGTCTACAGATATTACGAACATGACCGACTTTGTAAATGTGTGTATATTATGAGCTTCACTTGTTTGCAGTTGCAAAAGAAATGTAGTAAGTACATACGCAAATATTCCTAATTCA
>JAODUO010001447.1:55000-62500 GCA_025642075.2 Ridgeia piscesae | reverse complement strand
GAGCACAATGGATCTGGGTTCGAAACTTGTGCCGCGATGTTACAACCTTGGGAAAGTTTTTTTTCACTCTACATTGCTCCAGTTCACTCAGCTGAATAAATGAGTACCTGGCTATAGACAGTGGTGGATATATGTACGAACAGCCTTCGCGCATTAATTGTAGCATATGGCTGGACTGGATGCTTGAGACGGTGTTTGATTGAACAGGTCTGTCGGGGAAGTAAAGTATAATATATATATATATATATATATATATATATATATGTGTGTGTGTGTGTGTGTGTGTGTGTGTGTATGTGTGTGTGTGTGTTTTCAATGTGATATGAATTACTTGTGTTTGTATATTCATTACTTTAGACTAATTATAGTTTTAATAAAATGGATGCGCTTATATTTTTGATATTGATAAAGGTTTAGTAATGATAATGTGCACCACAGTATTCGTTTACATGAACGTGAACAGCTCTGTCAACTTCACCAGCTTGTGGTGGTGACACACCTCGAGGTCTATGCAAATATAGTACAGTTATAATGTATTTGCGATGCAATAAACCAATGGTCATATTTGGCACATTATACAGTCACGTGCTGTGTATATTATCAAATTATTTAGATGTGCTGTTGTAACAAACATACACGGTAGGTTCAGCGAAATATATTTTTCACAGGGGTGGTCACAAAAGACTGGTGAAAATTGAGGAATAGTATTTTCTGATAACTGCTAAAGTATTAAAATAATTACACATTTTTGCATGATGACAATTCAAACTGAATTTTGAAATGTTCAAAAATAATATAAAAGTAATGAATCGATTGTCACATTATACTGCAACCAAATTCTTCAATATTTATAATCGTTACTACAGTATTACACCACGACGGCTGTCACGCAGGTATAGCGTCGTTATCATACATACGTACTGCTTTCTTAAAACTCACGCGGCAGAGGCAGGCAAGAGCCCACTTACAAACAAGTTATATACTGATTTTTCCTGAATAAAACAGATTACTAACATGTTCAGAAGGCAGTAGGGGGCTGGATTTCTTGGCCCATCCTTGATCAGCACTAATAATATGCCTAAGGTAGCCCGGTTCGTTCCTCCAACCCACAACCTTTCCCAAATACGCCTTGGTGTGGGTGAATAATGTGTCGAGTCCCACATAACATATACAACATTATAACTTACAAATCAAATATGCCCGAATTTCGATTGCAATCGACATAATGTGGGGTCAAAGGTCGATGTCGGTACTTCTCGCTATTATGCGAAACCTCAAATACTGTCTCTTCAGGAAGTCTCTTGTAAAATATATCTGCAACATGTTCGTTTAGGCTAACAACTAATAATCCAACACGAAACAACACATAAACACACGTTCATTTACATGTACTAGTGAATAATTGGTTAGAATAATTGTTCCGGTATCTGACATTAATTTGTAATATGAGAAGCAAAACTACGAGATGAGGATTTAGTTTAAAACAGTGAGAAACTGCAGAATAACATCGTCATCGCATCAATTTCTATTATGGGCGATAATATGGCATGAGTGACTCGACATGTTTACAGGTCAGTTTATGGTAACATTCGTTTATCTGGTTGAGTTGGTTGTCTGCAACATCTGCAACGGCGGTCAAACATGTTAAAATTAATTGAGACTAAATCACGAGTATCTAACTATTTTATATGTGCGGACTTTCTACTTAAAGTGTTAGCAATTTCATCCGTGAGTATTCCTCTCCTTTTCTTCTTCTTCTTCTTCTTCTTGTTATTTTAGCTCAGCTCTCTGTAGTAGCCACGTATGTACTTGAGTAGTGTAATGTCGAGCTTGCTTGGTCGCAATTAGTGGGTGGTGTTGCGCGGGGGTGTACTGTAAACCCCAGAGACAAAATTGTAGCATCACAGTAATACAATCATCCGTGCCAATGTGATATATATATATATATATATATATATATATATATATATATATATATATATATATTTTATATATATGTGTGTGTGTGTGTGTGTGTGTGTGTGTGTGTGTGTGTGTGTGTGTGTGTGTGTGTGTGTGTGTGTGTGTGTGTGTGTGTGTGTGTGTGTGTGTGTGTGTGTGTGTGTGTGTGTGTGTGTGTGTGTGCATGCATGGTATGTATGTATGTAAATATGTATGTGGGCGGCGGGTGATTGTATTACTGTGATGTAGATCTTGCGTGGCCATATTTGTATGTGTTATCTCGCAAACGACTGACCCGACGTCAACCAAATTGGCGACTGAGATCTCTATCTTTGCCGCTATTGTCAGTACCGTCTTTGCAGACGGTCAATCAATAGTCGTGTTTCCGTAGCAGCAGCCATTCTGTGGAATGGACTGCCGGACAGCATCATGACTGAAAAGCCACAGTTCAAGAGACACACCTTTTTAGATTAGTGTTTTTTTATGAATTAATCCTGTGGATTTTAAGTATATGAAATCCCATACAATAAACAGTGCAATTATTACTATTATTATTAATAACTGTTTACAATAATTATTTGTATTACATTTTAGCTGTGTTATTTTGTCTATACTATTTATCATATACTTTTATTGTCTGCACACCAAGGAATAATAAGTAATATAATACAAGTAAATTAATTTAATTTTATTTTACTGTTTAATAAATATATATATAGTAAGTATATTTAATAATGTATCATCCAATCTGATATAATTATGTATACATATGTAAAGCGCCAGAGAGCAATGATACTGATTCGGCACACAAATAAATTGAATATATATATATATATTATATATATATATATATATATATATATACATATATATAATATACATATACATATATATACATATACATATACATATACATATACAACATATACATATATACATACATACATATACATATACATATATATATATATATATATATATATATATATATATATATAATCTCCGTGCACACTGAATGTCTAGTTTTGCATATGGCATGCTCCACAATATTTCGTTCATGTCGACAAACTACAGTTTTTATTTAAAATGCCGACTAAGCCAAAGTCAAAGGCTAACATACATACATATATATATGTACATATTAATTTTGTATTATGTATATGTATACACACATACACACCCATACGTGGGCATATAGTTAATTATAACATGTAAATATGCACATATATGTATGCAAGTCAATTACTTACTAGCACCATTGCACATGGTATGTTTTTAAATATGTAAGGTATTCCACCAGAAGAGGAATCCGTACGTGTGGAGCCGCTCTACAAGTCAGCTGTTACCGGGTGCAGTGTCAGTTGATTATTATGGAGACTCGACAGCGCTTGGAAAATTAAGAAAGCTACACACTAACATCAGCATTAACGTCCCTATTCCAAAGCAAGGTAAACGCTATCAAATGGGCAATTCATAATGATATCAACTACTGGTCTAGCTTGTCATGACTCTGCAAATTGATATATAAATAAGAAATATTTGAATACAGTAAATATGTTGAATACGAAAAGAATATATTGCATTTATTTCAATATGTGAAAGTCGTTGAATCGACAGTAATGAATAATATATTAGTGAACGCTAACACACCTTATCTTATTTGTGCAAATTATATTTACATGTTACTGTTACATTTTCGTAAAGAAACAAATGGTTACGTTTTCAGACACAAGAAAAGGAACTATTGTCTATAACGTGTCTTACGCAAAGCGACTAACCCACGTGGAAAAGGAAGATATCAACATTTACTCATCTCTTGTCTACTGCAAGAAAGGATACCACTTCAAAATAACAGCGACGACCAAACTAAGGCTGGTTGTTGTAGTTAAGACACACACGAAGCCAGAGTTGGCAGATTTCTACGGCGGTGAACGGTTGAGTAAATCCGCAACACTTCTCGTCGTAGATTTCGCAAAGACCCGACAGTCGCGGATGGAAAACCGCGTTATATCGTCGGGCCTTGAGTTTGTTGTTGAGGACGGAAACAGTTCCTCTGTCGGTCTATTTGGAACTGTGTACTGTAACGAAGAGACCACGACGGCTTACGTGGGAATTATGCCAACCGTGTATGACCCAATGTTGTGTAAGCGGTGCATGGAAACTTCGAATGATCCCTGTGGGTTTTGTTCAGGAATGAACGAACGTGAAGGCAACGAGGTTAGAATGAACGTCAGTCTTACAATTGTCAGATATGTGACAGATTGTATGTTTTGGGATCCAAATAACGATAACTGGAAGAATGATGGTTGTCAAGTAAGTTTACAATGTTGTACATTAAACATTCGGTGGTGTGTTGTGTTGTTGTACGCCTATGTTTTTGTTAGCTCTCGTTTACTTATATTGTGTATGAGCGTGTTTCTGATAATATTCATTATCAATTTTTCGACAATGATTCAGGAATTGCCAGTGTGAATGCGCGTGTAACTGTTAGTAAGCAGCTAATGGTCATACACAATGAGTGAACATAATAAGAACATTACAAAAATTCTGGCAGAATGCTTTCGTCTGACAAGTTGGTATGCCAACAGAAATACGTGTTAATCTTTTTGAAAACTTGCTGTCCAATTTCTTCTTCAAGGTATTACCAGAAACAACATCTTCATATTTGGCGTGTAGCTGCGACCATCTTACAAATTTCGCTGGCCAAGTCTTGGTACCACCTACCCCAGTCAATTTAGGTGACATAACATTAGTTGGACGAAAGGGATACAACCCAGTTGTACTTTCCGTAATCCTTATCGCCTGGACAATATTTGTACTACTATTGGTTTGGGCACATGACCGAGACCGAAAGGAGCAGATGAACGTAGGTATACGTATTACTATTACCAATACATTGATTTGTGTGTATGCCAAGTTCCTGGTCTTTGAAGGGAAATGCCACTTCGGAACATTTCTTCTTCAACGTCTTTGTTTTGAGGGCCTCATATTTCCTTGAATAACACAATATCCGTAACGCTTTATTTTTGAGAAATTCGTCATGCAACGGTTCTTACAATGTTAGTGTTTGTTCAAGGGTAATGCTTTGTTCTTTATTTTTAATATACACAATATATTATGCAGGATTCATTGTAATCGCGTCTTCAATACTTGAAAATGTGACTCTGATGCATGTTTACATCTTACCACAGCGTTGGGTGACATATCTTGCTGACAACGGCGAGAATGCTGAACATTTCTACATGCTGACTGTACTGACCGGTATGGTCAATGAAGCCGCCACTAAAGCACGAGTTTCCATACGTTTAGTAGGTGACAACGGAACAAGTGCGAAACATGCGTTGCGTGATAAGAATGTTAAGTTATTTCAAAGAGGTGCGGAAGATTGGTTCATCTTGGCAGAAGATAATAGTCTTGGTAGACTGAATGATCTGACCGTGTGGGTCGACTACTCCGATACTTCCCCTTCCTGGTGAGTTTCTCCTGACGACAGTTGTATTCGTTGATAATCTTTGTATTATAAAATGTATTTATCAATCCGAAATGGGCCTATATAATAATGATGGCAATAGGAATAAAATATGACTTTTGCGGTTAGGTTTGCACTCGGGACACATAAAACGACTTCCCGGCTGCATAGTCTCAAACATTGGATAAAGGACATGACTTCCAGCGACTAAAATAGAATGAACCTTCCTAAAAAAGTGTTTTTCGCATAATTTAGTGATGTCTCTTTAAGTATCTCCAATTATGTTAGAGCTGACACGTACAATCTTATGCAAGAAGACATATAATAACATAATAATATACATAACATTGATATGTTGTTAGGTAACATAACTTACTTAGATATTTTCATAGTTACATTAATTATTATTTCAGGTTTTTAGAACAAATCACAGTACGCGACATCAGCACCAATGAAATATGGCACTTCGTATGTAACGAGTGGGTAAAACCGGGCAAGTATTCTGACGTTGCCACATTCAATCTAAAGTTGTCGAATACCTATACGTACATGTTACGTGTAAAATCACTGCAGAGCCTGCGTGATCACCATATTTGGTTGAGCATCTTCTTGTGCCCTCCGCACAGCACGTTCACACGCGTCCAGCGCCTGTCCTGTGGATTTGCTTTAGTTATGTCTGTGATGTTAGTCAACATAATGTTCTACGACCACGACACCGAAATACACGAAGAGTTAATATACAATGACATCAAATTGAATATAACCCAGATAATTATTGGTATAGAAAGCATACTTATCACGCTACCACTTGGCTTGTTGACTGCGTTCTTATTTCGTCACGTGACACCACGTGACGCGGTGTTTGAAGTACGTTTTGGTGACCAAAAACAAGCCGAGTTGCACCCGTCGAGTAAAATCACGAGACACAAACAAAGCAAAATATACATTAACAAAGACGGTGCGAAACTGTCCAACTCATTTATATTACCTTGGTGGTGTATCTACATCGCATGGGCATTAGCGATAAGCACGTGCCTCGTGTCGTCATATGTCGTCTTGCTATACGGACTGACGTTTGGTTTTAACAAAAGTATGGCATGGTTAACATCTTTTGTGACAGCAGCAACTAACAACGCCGCAGTCTTCCAGCCATTAAAGGTGGTCGTCATTGTAATCATCGTGACGCTGTTGTTGAAAAAACCCGTCGGACCGGCTGCTGACATCACGCCTCATGTCAATATTGGTAGGTTACTTCGTTGCTGAATTGAGAGATTCTAGCCTGGATACATTCTACTGTTGTTGTAGCAATGTATATGTTGTGCGCGTGTATATATATATATATATATATATATATATATATATATATATATATATATATATATATATGTTATATATTTGTATATGTATATATTTGTTTATATATAATATTATATATGTATATAATTGTGTGTATATATATATATATATATATATATATATATATATATATATATATATATATATATATATATATATATATATATGGTACATTTAAGGACTTCGGGCCTCAGATAAGGTTAAAATCAGAATTGCATTAATAATCTAGGCTGTAAACATGCTTGATATATATATTGAGGCAACCTCTTCCATTGTCCGTCTCACTAATTCCAAAATTTGAGGATTTGGGAGCTGTTTGGAATGCATTTCTTTCATTTTTGTGGATTGCATACGTCATTTGTATTGCATGGTATACCCTAAATAGAATTGTCTTTTCATGGACATAATTTGGGGGCTATAATAATGGAGTAATATGTTGGTGTTATGCATTTAGGGTGAGTGTGGATGCTGTTAAACCTTGTTTACCCAATTAATTTGGCACGCAATACATTTTACAGTTGGTGTTGCTACTTGTACATACATGTTTTAAGGCGTAAATGTGTGCATGCTGTTCGTGCAACGGTATACGATCGATAACATTAGTCGGAAACTTGAGTGGGCGATCGAAACAAAACGTACACAAGAAAGACAATCGCTATGTATTTCAGCTTCATAAACGTACTAATACATATCCTAATGTTTATGGTTAACTTATATTATACCTATTAGTTATT
>JAODUO010001447.1:45000-50000 GCA_025642075.2 Ridgeia piscesae | reverse complement strand
GTTTTGCCTCTTCCGTCTGTCGAACACACGTACAAACTGGCAACAGCTTAAATGTCACCGGCCCTTTAATTAAGGCTTTTATTTACATAAATGAATTTTTTTTTTACCATAGGAAAATTTAGACATAATTATTTTGGTAATAATAATAAATGTGAAGATACATGTTTTTAATGTTTGTTTACTATTCCTTGCAACTACTAAATGTCCATATTTCAGACCAACATACCTCAAACAACTAACGGAGCTAGGACGGTCACGTTTGAGGTTTTGCTTAAGAAGAAACGTCAGTTGTGGCATTGTACTTTTTTAAGAAACCTGAGTGCATTACATTAAAATAACACAAGGAAGTGCACACTAAATGATGCATGACTACTAGATTAGCCTCACTCTGGAATGCACTACCTCTAGTCTAGCCGTAAACATATATCGTTTCACCATTTAACGTGGCTAGTTAGTGTATTCGTAATATATTGTTATGGGCAATTGTCAAGTAATAAAGAGATAAGTGCATCTAAGATATGCAATGGTAGCTGATCATACATATACGATCTTATTTTATGCATGCATTTTTCATGGAAATAATATCCTTTTGCAGTATCCATGTATTTGGTCGTCCTCTAGCCTATATACATCCATATGGTTTTGTACAGCATCTCCATGATTGCAATATTCCGTTTTAAATGTTGAAAAATTCATAGTATGTAATTATGATCACAAATGTGTATATGTAACCAAAATAAAATGAATTACTTTTGTAAATAAACACACTGCAAAATTCAACAGGTTACACCAATCTTAATTGCACGGTCGAATGCAATATAATGTAACATATTTTACCCGTCTAACATATTTTATTGACATTCATTGGTCGATTGAAGTGCAAAACAAATAGAAATTAGCTTATTTTGTAAGACCATGTGATCGGTTCGCGGCAAGAAAATGCGGGCCATTTCTACAGAATCTGAGATGGATGCTGTGGAAACGGTTGTTCTTGAGATGGAGGTTCCGAGAAGTGGAACATATTCAACTGTAATACAATTAATATCGTTATCTGCAAACATGAAGATTTGCCGTGTAGTGGCGTTGTAGCGCTTACATTTTTCCGGCGTTATAAACGTTCCGATTGACGTTTCTGCGCATGCGCAATAAATGTAAAATCATCAATGTACAGCGAAACGACAAACCTCTCAGCAAAGTTATTTGTCGCAATTTAACACGAAGCAAACAAGTTTTGAGTCATGTTTTGCGAGCAAGCGCAAATCACGTGGCTGTAGACAATTTATAGTGCGCCATAATCCGTGATAGTGATTTAAACAAACGTAATATTTTAATGTAAACGAAATTTTAGGCAACTCTTCACATTAGTCATTACAGGAGAGTTAACCAACAGCCCGTGGCATTTACACAAAACATGCTTCGTTGTTTCGCTGCACATTGATGATGGAAGCCTATGGCATATCGAGTGTTCACGAAATTATAAAAGTGTACATAAATTAGTATTATATTTAAAATTGTAAATATAAACCATTATAATATGCCACTAAAATGCTACTAATTAAAATACGTTGTCTCTCTTTCGTAGCATAACTGTTTAAGTTCTGGAATAAGTTTGGTTGCCCTCCGTTGAACTCTTTCAAGTGTATCGATGTCTTTCTTATGATATGGCCTACATGCCTGAATGCAATATTCCAAGTGTGGCGTAACTATTGCCTTGTACAATGGCATGATTAATATTTTTTCCATATATGTAATCTTTCTTCTAATTAGCCCTAATATTCGGTTGCCCTTAGCAGCAGCAAGTTCACATTGCTCCAAAACTGTAAGTCGGCACTAACTGTAACTCCCAGTTCCTATTCTTTTACACTTGTACCTAATATAGTATTGCCCATAAATTATTCTTTGCTCACATTGTCATGTCCAATGTCGATGTATTTACATTTACCAAAACTAAATAACATCTGCCATTTGACTAACTTGGTTAGATCATCTTGTAAAGTTTCTTTATCTGCATCGGCTTTTTTTACTGTTCTGAACACGTTTGTTTAATACTTTATTGATAAGTCATCATTAATCATTTATAAATTAAAAAAAAAATACTGGTCTCAACACCGACCCCTGTGGAACTCCATTCAAAACTGGTTTCCAGTTTGATATCTGCCCCTCTACTATTACTCTCTGTCTTCTGTCTGTCAACCATGCTTGTAGCCAACTGATCATACTTTCCCCCTATACCATAAGCTTTTAATTTAATTAACATTCTTTGGTGTGGCACTTTATCGAATGCTTTCACATGAAACACTGAGAAAAACGGAACTTGAATATATTTGTGAGAGTAGGTGAGTGAATGTAAACTTCATATGTGCATATGAATATACATTCGTTTGTGTGTGTATAATTATATATATATATATTATTGTGTGTGTGTGTTGTATGTGTGTGTGTGTGTGTGTGTGTGTGTGTGTGTGTGTGTGTGTGTGTGTGTGTGTGTGTGTGTTTGAGTGTGTTTGAGTGTGTTTGAGTGTGTGTATGATTATGTTATCCATCCCTATATCCCATATGCTACACATGGCATAAACACCATCCCAGGCACCAGCACAATGTAATATACACGACCTTCTCAACATTATCAGTGATGACTTAGTTCAACCTCATGACCATGTTATCATCACTGGCTGTAGTTCAAAAAGTCCAGGCACGAAATCGATCATTAATTTCAAGGATACATTTGTCAAGAGAATTACAAGGATGGTGAAACCTTACGATGAGGGACGCATCATATTTGACCGTGATGACATCGCTCAATCACTGAAATACGAGACGGGGACAAAGCGAGCACAGGGAAAGGAGATGGAGTTTGCGATCCATGACGAGATGGACATTGCTAATATTACCCTCAAATGTGCTCCTCTGCAACATTCTTAGTAATGCTGTACTGGAGGATTATAAAGGATCGATGAAAAAGGTGATGGTAGGGAAAGGTACCATAATTCAGATCAATCAACCCCACACCTTGGCTGAGTCGATGTCCACTCACAATCATGAGGAGGCAGATACCATGATTCCTGTGCTTGTAATTGATGCTATCGGTGACTCCACTCTGAGAGATATAGATGTGTGGTCACCTGACACTGACGTACTGACCTTGCCGATGGATCTTGTGGCTCATGGACGACTTGGTACATTCACCGAGCTCACATTCATCACTGGAAAATTCGACAAGTATCAATGGATCAACATTCGTGAGCGTGTGAATGTCACTGGGCGAAAGAAGTTTCAAGGTCTGATTGGTTTCCATGACTTGACAGGTGCAGTTTGGGGAGGGACATTTGTTGGCATCTCAATGAAGAGTTGGATCACCTCGTACCTATCCTTGCCCAATGATGACCCCATTGTCTCTGCCTTCCAACTCCTTCGCGAAGCCATGAGCTGGTGGACGGTGACATGCCCGAAAAAGTGCGGCCAATCGAGAAGTTTGTTTGATCAGTATACCGCTCTAAGGTCTCAACTACCGTACCAGCTGTGCGTTGGGAACTGTTTATGTTAAGGAATCTGGAGGTGGGAAGCTAACTCAGACCAGAGCAACACTGAAACCCCATATCTTACGCACCAACATAGTGGCTATGAGGGACAAAAGCTATACAACTCCTCACCCATGCCTACTGCCCCTAAAGAAAATGGATGGATACTTGCCGGGGACGAGTATATCCGTGTCCGGTGTCTCTACAACCTAGCACCAGTTACCGTCTTGGAACTGATCAAATGTGGTTGCAAGACATCTGGCAAGGGTCACAGATCATGCAAGTAAAACAACCTCCCCTGCAGTGCTCTTTGCAAATGCAACATTTCTGATTCAGTAACCTTCCTGACTACAGGATGATAGCACATGAAGATGTATGTCGATTTCAGGAGGTTGAACAAGGATGACACTATCAGCAGATTGTGTACCACTGATTTAACTCATGACATGTGACATGGTAGATGTACTGTATATGTGTGTTTAAAGAATCTAACTTTAAATTGTTTTATTTTCGCCCAAATTTAATCTTATTCAATGTGGTGTCTGTATATCTCTCTGTAGGCTGTTTGACATGCAGTGCAGTTCATTATTGGTAATTACTTCTATTTGCTTATTTGTATTCATATTTTAATCTTGAACGTGAACTTCTGTATGCGCCTCGGTGTTTGTTCTTTTGTATTCCAGTACTACGCTGTAATTAAAACAATTGTAACATGAATTAATTGCTATAGTTTGATCTTATTGAATGTTCATCAAACATGGACCTTTGTTTAAACCTTACTGCATGATTTTCGACTTGAAACAAGTCAAACATTACCTAGACCTTGACAATTTTGCATGACCTTGACATCCTATCGACCTGAAACATATTCCAGGTGATCAGGCATGTTTGAAAACCCTATAATAGAGTCTAACATCATTGAAGGTGGCCAAGTAGTTCTGTATTTTTTCTGCATGTTCTGTATTTTCCATGAATGACGGTTACCATCTTCGATTTTGGACCTGACACGTGTCTAAAAATGTGTAACCTAAGATTATTGTTTAGTTCATACCCAAATAAAGTCAAACCAATCACAATCTCACTTTGGGCATCCGATTCCTACGGGACTGTAAAATCCCTACATGGTGGTCTGCAATATACACAGTTATACAGCAAAATCGAGGTGGGTCCGAATTCTGCACAAGTGCCAAGGGTTAACATTATATCCGTAGCTAGCTATACGTGAAGTATCGGTGTCATGCGTAGTCAACAACTAATCGTAGGTATGATTCCGTTCCGCGCGCACACACACACACACACACACACACACACACACACACACACACACAACACACACACTCACTCACACACACACATACACACACACACATACACACACTCACAACACACATACACACATCCATACACACACACATACACACACACACACTCACACACACTACACACACACACACATACAATAACACACTCACACACACGCAC
>JAODUO010001447.1:25000-40000 GCA_025642075.2 Ridgeia piscesae | reverse complement strand
ACCAAACTGAAGAACATTTTCTTGCACCCTACTACCAATACATGTCACAACAGTGACATACCAGACATTTTTCATCATCCAGGATGTGTCATTGATGGAAAAATCAGTTCGAGCATGATAAAGTGGGTATAACATGGTCCATTAACCCTCTGTTTGCGACAACGCGCAAACTACGTTTTTGAATTTTTGCTTTTGCTTTATCTTAATAAATATGGCTTGCAGAGCAATAATTGTCGTATGTGAATATATATGTTGTACGGTATTCCGATTTCAAATATATAATTTCGTTGCTTCTCCGGCATTTATTTCCGCCATTTTTAAAGATGGCGGTCGTCAATACAAGTGTTATAATATCTCAAACACTACGTCACATAGAGCAATTTTGTTGACGTTCTTGGATATATTGATGGATAGCGATACCAACCATTTATGTGTCACCTTCAACAACATAACATTTCGTTCCGTCTTTAAAGATGGCGTCTGCCAAAGCCTATTATTTTCGTTTTTAAGAAATACAGTATTTAGATCCGACTTTCACCACATTTTAAGTGCTTGATATAGTCGAAGGCTGTAGCTGATGTATAGTGGAAGCCAGTGTGACCCATTGTTGACATTAGTTATAAGTTTGAGACGAAATCAACGCCTTATATGATATTTCCCTATTATCGCTCAGTATACTTGAGATCATATGACAAGACCATTAATCGATGTGTCATCTGTATTTAACCGAATGTCAATATATGTCTGATTTAATTCATGAATTTCCTTTAGGTTTGAAAAGTGTCATCACCAGAACACATTACAGATGGAAAGATGCATGTGAAAAACATGTTTACAGGTTAAAGGCTGCGTTACTCAGGCCAGGAGTTCCATCGATCTATTTATATTATCAGTTATTGAGCAGTCAAATTATGTTTTAAAACAGGTGGTAATTGCTTACGAGATATATCCCAATCTGACATAACTATCCCAAACGTGAAGTATTAATGAGGTGTTTGTTTACAATAAGCAAAGGTTGCCTCATTGAATGAAGACATTTCTATTATATACCAACACAAAAGTACATTACCCTACTATTGTTTCTTTCTTGTCTTGCCATATGTCAAATGATTGAAAAGAAGCATGGCTATGGACAACAAAAATGCATAATAACCTCGAATGTTTAAGTCTGCTTCTGCCTCTCCTGAAGTTGATGTACTATTTGCATATTGGGCAAGACCGTTGAGCCACTTTATGGTGGGAAGACTAGCAGGAAACGTGTCAGTGACGTAGCTGAGCTCAACACTGATATTGTTAACAAAGTAATCAGGATTATCGGATCTGACTGCATTCAAGTATCAAAATACGCATGCATGTTATAAACGATAAACTGGTAAACGCAATCTCCGGCCAATTTTGGAGAAGCAAAAACAATCTTTCCACACGTAGCTTATACCAGGATCCGTGTTTACCGGACTACATTTATTGTACCATATGTTGGAGTGATAGTATTCGAGTATAACCGAAAAGAGTGAGGGGAAGTTCAGAATGTGTAATTACGAAAACGCAGTGAAGTGTCTAGATGCAATGAGGTTTAAAAACAGATGACGTATTTGTTAGGTGCACATATATGAATACGCCTGAAAGTGTATTTGCTGCTGACATATTTTGTCATAGTACTTGTCTCATGCGATATATTCATTTGTCAAAACAGTCAGAAACAAATATGGTCCTCCTCAAACTAAACCAAAATTTGTGGAAGTTTTGTCTCATTTATATCCACTGAACAAAGATGGCCACGGGTCGACAGTTAGTGAAATTAAGGATTTCATGTTCAGTTTAGCAGAGAATTATGATATTGAGTAATAGAACAAAGATGTAAACAAATTAATGTTTTACAACTATGGTGATTAAACTGAGTTCTGTCGTAGTTATCGAGTTGTAGAAAAGAGAGATTATTAGAGAGGCTTTTGAAGAAAGTTGATTTTTAAAATAGGTGAAAAATGTAGTGATGATTATGATTTGAAAGAATCACAGGAAACTGGCAGATAAGTTGCTGACTTTCTTTGCCTCGCTCTTTGGCATTAAGAGATCCCGTATGTTAAAAAATGAAACGATGAGTACGACGCTTGTGGGTGATGACGATGAGGTGACGCATGGTGGCGACGTTGGCCCCGAAGAGAGTACTACATACATAGAGTGGACCGTTATTAGCCTGTAAACTCCAGTCAGTTGCCTTTAACAAATATTGCACTACCAAATGTTCAAGGTCAAACTGATTTTTCCATCACTGGCACATCTTGTATGATGACAAAAGTCAGGTCTGACACTGTTATAACATGTATTGGTAGTAGGGTGCAAGAAAATGTGCTTGTGTTTGGTCAAAATCACAAACATTCGCCATATTTTGGGTGTATTTTTGGACACTTAACACCCTTATCGGTATAACATTGCCTAACATATATTGCTACGTGTCCATTTCAATGAAATACATTGATATAACTACCAATTCTAAAAAATAACAGGGCTGATTTAATAAAATAAGCAAGTTACTGAAAATGTAATTTTTTTCAGAGTTTGCCGCACACAAGGGGTTAATTCAGCATGTTGTATACGTTTCGTGCAAATACAAAATCGTTTTTCAAAAACAACAGATCCAGACGGTCAAAATGAGACCGGTCCCAGCTTGTTATACCTCCGGTAGGATTGCATTTAATGTATTTGGTCCCGGCCGCTGCATTACTACTGAAAGGTTAACAGTTGCAAGTTACATGAAAATAGTAATCACTTTATTTGTTTTTTTTATATAAAATGTGGTCAAAGGTATATAAGTTACAGGATTGTTAAACATATGCTCACTAAAATACAATACATGTTATGTAAAATTAATATCTTATAATGGCATAAAATCAATGTATATACATCCCCCTTATGCAACAAACAATATCGGCTAAATAGTAATTAGAAATAACACTAGGTTAAAATAAACTAGCGTATTTTGAAAAGTAAATGATGCAGGTAAAATAAAATAGATTAATTGGATGTGGTGATAATGGGCAATCGTTAACACGAAACCATTGTATAAACAATCATCAAATTCAGTTCATAATATACGTGACTGATATATAGTTATACATTGTATTTATTAGGTAATATGCAGTCTTCTTCACGGAACGAAAGCACTCAACACATGATCAACATTTGTATTTATAGCGCCACAGAGATCAAACCTTTTGATTTTGAAATAAAATACGTTTTTAAGAATGCATTTGCATACAATTTCGGAGTGTCAGCACTGGTGCTAGTTGGAAGTAGTGTTTGAGTTATGTAAGTACTGGTCAACTATGTATTGTTTCTCTTCGCCATTGAATGCATATATTTAGCTTCGTTGCAATAAAAATGATTAAAACATGTTGACTTATACAGCTTGGTACGCCTGCAAAAGTGTGTCGTGCAGAAACGGTGGCACATGTGTTGACCTTTTGCGTGGCTACCGATGCGATTGCAAGGAAAGTTACTTCGGAAAACGCTGTGAAAGTAAGCTTGATATGTAAATGTAACCCATGCACACACATTCAAATGCATGCACTCGAACGAACATATGAAGCATATTTGCAAGTACGAATACTATACCTCCGCATTATCGCCCTCCTCTGTTTTGTAATTAATTTGGGTTAACCGCCTTCCTGTTCACATAAACGCTCACCCTTTGTCTAGATAAGTGCATGAATATCATCTCAGTTAGTAAGTTATCTAGTAATCACAAAGTATTTGATTGTAAAACCATATACCGTTTCTCGAACATAGCCACTGTACTTTCGCGCACTGGCGCACCAGAGCCATCAATATTAATGCAAACAACATAAGAAACGTGTGCACGTCCACGATACTGGAAAATGGAACGGTGATATGAACACCACAATGATGGAATATCAAGTTGTATAACGCCACCCAAATTGGTGTTATACGACATCTGCTCAAATACAACTCATGCCGCGTGTGTATACTTCAAGATATAGTACACTCCTGTGTTGTTAGTCCTTGAGAAATAATATACCGAACATTGTGTGTTTTCATTTCGTTACATCATGAAAAGCGAAAACCTCAAATAAGCAGTTGTACACTAGAATCGTCTGGGAATTATATGTCACGTCCTCATTACATATTTAAAACTGATCGATATATGAGTCCACAAACAAACAAACAAACAATCAAACAAACAAACTTGCATTCAGTGAGATGCGTTGATAGCAAAGTATTCACATCGTGCTACAAGAGGGTTGTGATAAGTGAATAAACTAAAATTAGGAATCTTGCTACACTCTTTGTTACCACCACTTAACTATCCTTACTGGTTGAACTCATTCTAATATCAAATACCACTGTTCTCGCATACGTCACAAACAACGCACACAAAGAATAATACCACAAACTATAAACCAAATAGTATGATGCATTTTCTTAACATTGCATATATACACGCATCACTGTATGGCTATTATGTTTTGAGATCATAAATTTTTGTTTGATTTAATACCACAGTTGTGAATGGATGCAAGTCAAATCGTTGCAGGCATCCCAGTGTTTGCAAAAATACTGAAACTGGTTACAGTTGCGTTTGGCAAAGAAATTATAAAGCTAAATATCATCGACGTGAGTATTATGTAATCGCACACACACACACACACACACACACACACACACACACACACACACACACACACACACACACACACTTTACACACACACACACACACACACACACACACACACACACACAACACACACACACACACATATATATATATATATATATATATATATATATATATATATATATATATATATATATATATATATATATATATATATATTTCAGTCAACTTAGGTTCTCCAATTATATTGAACCCAAGTCGGCCACACACCAGTCTGCGATTGTTTTCGCAAACAGGAGGGTATAGGGATCAGTTTTCGCGGTGCCCACTGTATGCTGTCTGACTCTAACACATGGCCACTTGATTAGTTGTGTATGTAAACAGCAAAATTCGAGCGAAGTAGGTGTATAACTATGTTTACCGATAACTATATGTAACTATGTATATATATATATATATATATATATATATATATATATATATATATATATATATATATATATATGTGTGGGGTATATATATATATATATATATATATATATATATATATATATATATATATATATATACCCACACACACATACGCACACCCTATACTGTCCTCTTTGGGAAACAATCGCAGACTGGTGTGTGGCCGACTTGGGTTCAGTGTAATTGGAGAACCGAAGTTGACTGAACTACACATAGAGAGCCCGACTGTACGCCAACACAGGCATATCCCCCATACACACACCGTGTAGTACATGCATACAAACATACATTACTACCTACGTTCACACGGACGCACATCGACCCATTCATACATACATAACATTATGTTGTTAACAGACAATGGGATTAATTATGCACGTGGAGGATTTTGCTACATCGTTATCAGTCACGTCAAACGGTCACCCTCAAAAGGCCATTGATGGACAAGCAGATGGTCACTTCATGCACGGAAGTTGTGTCGAGACAGCTGACGAATACGAGCCATGGTGGCAGGTTTTTTTCACTAAGCAGATTTCGGTACGCGAAGTTGTAATAACCAATCGCGCTGATTGCTGTTGTAAGTATATGACATGTTATATAGTTGCAGTTGTTGTGTTTCCATCGGCTACATTACTAAATCACAAGTACATTTGCCAGTCTACGGCTGGTCCTGGTCTGTGTCGTATACCTTCGAGTACATGAATGCAACGTTACCCTCAACTGTATTAAATATGACACTTTTCACGATACAAGTACAGCTAGCGTTCTACAAGTTTGGTTAAGACATTCAATGTCGCTTAGTGATTTATATGTATTATATTCAATGTGTCCTCTTTTCGTTATGTGATATGAGGCATTTCAGAATCGCAGCTGAGCCCCCAATACCAACGCCTCTTAAGGCGGGTTTACACTATGCAACGCTGCTGCTTGCAACGTGAGTCATGGTTGCTTGCAACACCGTTGCAGCCAGATCGCATAGAGACCGCTGCTTGCAACGGTCTCATGGATAGGGAAAGTTCTATTCCGTCCAACATTGTCTCTTGGTTGCATGGAATTTGTCCAATCACAGGCAGTCACCGCGAGTGACGTATAGCTTTCGAAAGCATTGCGGCGAGTTGTTGCTCAGCAGATTATTAGACAATTTGTTTAATTTATCGTGAGGAGTGCCATCATTGCGGGTCATGGCAGCGTTATCGCAGGGGAAAATCTATACGTATTTGAAGGTAGGTATCGCTGACAATATTCGACGCGGCGCTTACTTGTTTTATCGCCCATATCAACAATGTTACGCCAATACTTATCATGTAGTGCTTTATAGGGCGAGTGTTTTTTTTCTTATAAATATAATGATTCTATAATACTGATGTGATCACATAAAATAGCTATATTAATTTTAAAATAGTGTGTATTACGAAGAGTTTTATACTACCAATTGTTTGTCTTAATTTTTCATATACATAAATTAATTCCTTTTGTGCCCCAAAGAATCCCTTTAAAAATGTAATGTACACAATTGTAACTAATTATATTAACATAAGTAGTTCATATAATTATATGCATGTGTCATGTCTGTTCATGTGCCAGTATTTATTCCTCACGCAATGTAAAATTATGAACTAGTTATGTTTTATTTTGTTGTTGTTGCAATTAATGGAGTTACAGAAAGCAAGATATATATGCAGGCAGTGATGTGTGCAGACTGTAAAGAATGACGGACAGTAATTATGGATTACACTATATGACCTGCATCAGCTTCACGTAAAAGAGTTGGTGTGACAAGTTGCCATCTCCACATGTGGACAAGTTTCCTTGTTTCAGTGGCATCTCATCTTACAAGTCAAGTTATATAATACCATTTGATGCACATAAAGTGTATTATGAATATCAGTATAGCACATCGTGTGCAGCCTACTGAACATTATTTCAAATTTAGCATGTTTTTATGTTAATATACGCACTCATTGGTAATGTATATTTCACAATATAATGATTGTGAAATCATAATTTCAGAATATAACTACAACATATATTTATTAATGTACTCACGAGTCATTTTATATGTCATCTTCTTTCAATACTTTCAAGTAATGTGTGCGGTTAGTTTAATAAATAAATGCATTTTATGTTGTTGTGTACTATTTATTTAATGTTGTTGGCCCACACGGATCCCATAACAGTGCCGCTACCACTAATGTATTTGTAATAAGTGTAATGTCATATCAGATATAAAATAAGCTAATTTTATGAAATTCCATTTTATTGGTTCGAATTTTTAATTCACTGGATAAACTGATTTTTACTCAGGTCTAAGAAAATTATTCCCAAATCCCCCCCAGATGCTACACTACCATTGCTATGTAAGAGTGGCGCCACACGGTTGCCTGGAGATGAATTAATGTTTCGTCGCTGCAACCATGTTGCATAGTGTAAACATGCAAGAGGTGTTGCATGCAGCCGCGTTGCAAGCAACATCGTTCGGCCTTGACCTTTCTCAATCGCCTCGTTGCTTGCAACCGCGTTGCATGGTGTAAACCCGCCTTTAGATGTGGCTAATAAGCAATGATATGACCACTGGCGAGACCATCTCATTCATCTGTCAATTTCACGTAATGATGTTTATGTCAAATATTCAGTGACTTGTATCCTCTTTTTGTTAGGTGACCGCCTGGGGCATTTTGAAATTACCGTCATGCCACGACAGAGAAGGCCAAACAGGAATATGTGTGGCTCACACACCAATGATATGAACACTGGCGAGACCGTGTCATTCACTTGTCACAAGGGAGCCAAAGGAACTGCGTTGAGGATCAAAATAGTAGACAGAGTCTCAACGCTGACACTTTGTGAAGTTTCTGTTTTTGGAAAAGGTATGCAACGGTAATACGTTGTATGTGCCGGGTAGTTGTTTCAGATGGCGAAGGTCCTGCTTTGAAACGTTTAACATGCGTCATTTAATTATTATTATTATATTTACTTGTCGTGGCGCGAATGGCGGAGGGATGCAAATACAGTATGTTCAATATATTTATCTAAATAGTGAAACATTAACCGAATAAAGAGGGACAGGTATGTCTACATAAGGCCCAAAAAGGTGCAACCTACGTGGAACCCCGGCCTCACTGTAGGAACTCTACAACTGCATTCTCTCCTCTGGAATTCTAGTTCACCCTTGATTTTGGCAACACAACTATCTTCACACTTCACGCCAAATCGTAAAGAAATGCGTAACCCGTAATTTGCCACTTCTACTAAATAACTTAAGCGATATGGTTAAAGAACACTTACTTCACTTTCATTTGCCAATTATGTTAAAACAACAAATCCAATGGTTTTCATTTTTCATTTCCAAATTGAAGACCTTCAATTAATTTTTACATATATATGTTGAGCATTCCACATCTGATAGATTGTTAACAATTGTATTCCATGACGTTTTTTTAATTGTTTTCCATTCAATCTTTCCGCGTGTCACTAAATGTCCTAACTATATCTTTCGCAAAAAACATTTCTAGCAATATATCTTGTTAATTGCTATATATGTTTCAACAAATAAGAACAAGATTGGATTTAACTTCATGAAACGTAATAGTATTACAAAGAAAACAAACACGATCATGTGAACTACACTACGCACATGTGTTAGCATTAATTTAATGGTTTTCTTCTGTAAGTAATTTTATATGGATGGTGTGTTGATGTAGTTACAGTTTTTTTCTCACAAACTTGACACCCGGATGAATTACGGTGACCACATATGACTAATATAATACTTACTAATAATCCTAATTATTGTATAATCAAACGGGATTTGTCAAAAAAACATATAATTGGAATTGAAATATTACTATCCCTTTATTTTTAAACAAAGCAAATTCCCTGTGTGTATAGCGCGCGCACACATACCTATTATTATGTTTTTTATGACAGAAACTGCGGCAAACATCGCACGTCAAGGTAAGGCTACACAGTCATATACGAAATCACATTATAGCGCTCGATACGCCATAGATGGAAATGCAGATGGTGACTTTAATCACAACAGCTGTACGAAAACACATCTTTGCATTGAACCGTGGTGGAAGGTGACGTTCGAAGATTACGTTCTTGTGGAGGAAGTGATTGTAACAAATCGTGCTGATTGCTGTGGTAAGTTTTAAGCAATGTCATTGTTTTCAACACGGCTGTCACGATGTATCCTATTTCTCATGAGTTAGCCGGGAGGGGAGGCGTTTTACAGTTAAGTCTTACCTTACTTTGGATGCGGTTGTAATAATTAGCATTAATGCCGCTGATGCGATCCCCAAAAGACATGGTGTTTTATATACGTAAGCGGCCTGCAGAAATGAACGATGCCATTTTTATGCGCAATGAATGGAGAGGTTTGCATGTTTCGTAGACTCTTAAAGTCACGTCCATATGATGTAGTAGATACTCGTTTCTTGGCTAATAAGTGGAGGTGCATATTAAGCGTATGGTAGCATAATCGTTTTTATACATATTACTGTCTAACATAACGTTTTAAAAAGATTTTATTCACGGTAGCATAATGATAAGTGAACGCAATGCTTCATCGATCTCAAGTCATATGTAATTGTTATATATATATATATATATATATATATATATATATATATATATATATATATATATATATATATATATAAATTATATATATATATATATATATATATATATATATATATATATATATATATAATAAAATATGTTATACGAAAGAATGGAATTATTATTTCAAAACACACATCGTATTCCTTCGCTTTGTGGTGATTTGTTTGGACACTCGCTTCACTTCAGATGCAGGTGGAATTTATTACACTAATAGCTGCCGTCGTCAGAGAGGCGCTAGCAGATGCTGGATGGAGGTGGTATCATTAAAACCTCTATGGCATGATAGTTCAGTCCCATAACAACTGGCTATTAAAATCGAGATTATATGCTCTACAGTAAAATTATCAATTATTGTGTGTGTGTGTGCGTGCGTGCGTGACCGCGCGCGCGCGTGCGCGCGCGCGCGTGTGTGCGTGCGTGCGTGCGTGCGTGCGTGCGTGCGTGCTGTGTGTGTGTGTGTGTGTGTGTGTGCGTGTGTGCGTGTGTGTGTGTGTGTGTGTGTGTGTGTGTGTGTGTGTGTGTGTGTGTGTGTGTGTGTGTGTGTGTGTGTGTGTGTGTGTGTGTGTGTGTGTTGGATATGTGTGTCTATTTCTGTGTGATTCCGTTAATCGATATTGTAATGCAGCACCAAATGAGTATGGATATACACATACTGTATTATTTACATAGTGGTGCATTGCATCCTTACACTTCATAACTTCAGGTGAACGCCTCCGCTATTTCACTATCTCCGTTGGTAAATTCAATGGAACGTACAAGGCTTGTGGAACGGACAGAAATGTGATACCAACAGGCGGGACGAGATCATTCTTGTGTGAAAATGCAGCCATAGGAACGTCCCTGACGATCGAATTAATAAACAGAAGAATTCTCACACTATGTGAAGTGCAAATGTTTGGAAAAGGTATGGGTGTACATATGACGATTTTACATTGTAACTAATATAACTTTCAAATACCATATCTCTCTCGCTACACTGCATCACAAGATGTAACATTGCACAGAGTAACAGAACAATGAATGCATGACTTATTGACAGAAACAGCAATGCTGACGCTTGTTCATTACCAGTAACATGATGAAACTCTTAGCACGTAAACTCTGTTTTTGTACATTTCTTACTTAGTACATTTCCGATATATGCTATGTTGTTGGCTGGATTATATTAACGTTGTGTTCGGTAAATGAAATATGTAATGTAATGTTCGACCGATAATGTAATAACATATATATATATATATATATATATATATATATATATATATATATATATATATATATATATATATATATATATATATATATATATATATATATATATATATATATACTATATATATATATTATATATAATATATATAATTACACATACATACATACATACATACATACATACATACATACATACATATACACATACGTACATACATACATACATACATACATGCAGGTTAATATCCAAACATACGTCGTGTCATAGGCAATCATTGCTTCGTCCAGTAACCGTGCTTATCATCATCCACAATAAATGTTGCCAATATGCTGACTACTTAACTATGATGATACATGCCTAGTGATAACACCATACCTTTAGTTACGATAACTTTAAGACGTTAAGTTTAACAAAAAAGCAAGAAAAACAAAACATGTTGATTTGCATGCCTGCTTTTGAACATGCACATTATCGCTCTTGTGAGTTGTGGCAGCTTTTGAAAACATATATGTGGGATATTAGTTGTGAGGCATAGCAAGTTGTTATGCCGAAATATCGATGGTTTGTCCAATGCAACACGTCTTTACATTTACTCAACTCCTTGACATGCTAGCGGCAAGAGAACACAATACGGCGCGCGTGTGTGTGTATGTGTGTGTGTGTGTGTGTGTGTGTGTGTGTGTGTGTGTGTGTGTGTGTGTGTGTGTGTGTTGTGAGAGAGAGAGAGAGTGTGTGTGTGTGTGTGTGTTTGTGTGTGTTAGTGTATGTGTATGTGTGTGTTTGTGTATGTGTGTGTTTATATGTGTGTTTGTGTGTGTGTGTTTGTGTGTGTGTGCTTGTGTCTCTGCACACTTGATTAAATTGTCGATACAAACGTATGTGTAGAAACATACTACTACTAACAACGCGTTTCACTTTTACAGTACTTGTTGCCTGCAAGTCAAATCCTTGTAGAAATGGCGGTGTTTGTACAGTAACTCCACATGGATACAAGTGTGGCTGCAATGATTACAATTTTGGTAGAGATTGTGAACGTGAGTTTTTATTGTACTGTGATTATATTTTATGAAATTCAATATATACGTTTTCATAACCACAATACATATTACTTAAAATGCAATGTTATATATTATATATGTATGTTTATATATATATATATATATATATATATATATATATATATATATATATATATGCATGTATGTACATACGTACGTACGATTGTACGTATGTACACATACCTATACACAAACAATCATGAATGCATATATACACATGCAGGCGTGATTACACGCATACACACATGTAAACCTATATACATATATATGCATATCTCATTGCATACGTACACACATACATACGATCTCACGTACATACGTACGCAACGTATATATGTAATTGTAATACTGGGGATAATCGTCTTTCATTATACCAAAGACCTTGCGTATAAAGGATTGTGACGGTGATAAATTATTAATTGCTTACACTACACGATGCTAGGTAGGATTTATGCATTAATTCATTCATGTTCAAAATGGATATGGTACTTGCCAATCTTATTAATGAAATTCAATAAGGCTGAATTAGATTATTATGAAATTAGAATATTACTTTCATTTAGTTTGAAAAAATACAAGGGGTGGAATGACCCCAGTTCAGACAATTCCACTTATCTTTGTATTTTGATATTTGTATACAAATCCACTGTATTAGTGTTAACTTTTTCATATAATTTGAAAAAAACATACTAGCAGTTCTTTTTTATAGAAAATAAAGTAAAACTTGGGTGGACTTACTTAAAGCGCCCTATATGCATGCATACGTATATATATATATATATATATATATATATATATATATATATGTGTGTGTGTGTGTGTGTTTATGTGTGTGTATTGTGGTATGCAGGTACTGAAGTACCTCAGGTATTGCAACACCTCAGGGAGTTTCACGCCCCTGCCATGCAAAGTTGTAAACCAATGACAGAACCTAAGCGAGCAAACTCTAACCAGAATACCATGTCACTGTGGCAGCATCAAGGGCGATTAATGTATGGAACTCCCAACATCTCTCGACTAGCCACTGGAGGGACAAATCGTTTGCGCATGTCTTGATATATTCTTGCCGGTGTGATACCTCTATTTGTTCGCCGAGAGACAGCCGGTAGTAATTTGCTGGCAGTTTCCATGAAATGTACAAGTGGGTTACCAAGGACCGCGCTGCTCGACCTCATCTTCAGTCGACAGTGGACAATCAACTAGGAAGAATAATAACAAGAAGAAGACAACTACTGACAATTGCAAAAATGGACCGTCAGGACTCTCGTCGACCGAGAAGCAGCTGACCGACCAGAAAGACGTACGGCACTAGTAGAAATGTAACTTGTCAAATACAGCATTGACATCGCCGCCCTATGTGAAGCAACGATTTGGAATATTCTTTCATCTGGAGTGACAAACCCGAGGGAGAAAGAAGAGAGGCTATCAAAAAGGATATCGTCACAAAGCTGACCGAAATGCCGTGGCCAGTAAGTGACAGAATCATGCCGATGAGATTACCTCTGAGGCAAGGACAACTTTGCCACAATTATCAGCGTGTACACCCCAACAATGTCAAACCCATACGAAAACAAGGAGGCCTTCTACAACCAGCTGGCACGTATGCTCAATGGCATCCCTCGTACAGATAAGCTACTGCTGATAGGATACTTCAATACGAGGATAGAAAGAGACAATGACAAGTGGCCCTTGGTCACGGGCAAACATGGGATTTGGAAATGCAACTCCATGTTCAAGCAGAAGGATGAACGCAAAACCACTTGGATGCATCCCCGTTCCGGACACTGGTATATGATCGACTTCATCGTCACAACGTGTTGGTATAAGATGGACATCCATTATACCCGAGCCTTCCGTGGAGCTAACTGCTGGACCGATCGCCAGATGCTGAGGTCAAAAGTGGCTTTCAGAATACGAAAATTTGCACCACAGGCAAGGTACGCCGTCAACGCTCAACACAGCAAAACTATTTACCATCAGCCATATAGTTTAAGCAGGAGAGGGACATACTCTCGCCCAATGGGAGGATAAGGAACGCCAAACACCAGACTATGAATGGGCAGCTCTGCAGCAGATCGTATACAACACAGCCAAGACATATCTTGGCAAGCCAAGCAGAAAACACCAGGACTGGTTCGACCCTAACGACCAGGAGCTACAGAGTCTTATGAGCAGAAGTGGCATAAAGTATGCCTGCAGACAGCTACAAAAACACACCCGTGCGCTGAAGTCAGACTGGTGGGAAAGGAAGGCAGTGGAGCTGCAGAGAGTTGCTGATAGGAACAACATTAAGGGTTTCTACAATGGTCTGAAGGAAGTGTGGGGACCCAAGAAAAAGGGACATGTTTACCTGAAATCAACAGATGGAATGGAGACCTTCCCTGATAGTAAGAAAGTTCAGCCAAGATGGAGTGAACACTTCCAGAAACTACTCAACGAATTTGGCGACATAGATCACGAAGGTGTGGACAACATCCCGCAGCGCATTACCAAGACAAGCCTCGATGAGATTCCAACCATGACTAAGATGGCTAGAGCAATCATCGGCCTAAAAGATGGCAAACATCTGTGTGAAGTATGGAAGCGTGGAGAAGACAATCTGTTCAGCAGACTGCACCAACTGATCACCAATTCCTTGAAAGTGGGTTCTGTACCACAAGCATGTAAAGATGCCAGCATTGAAACTACCTACAAGAAAGGTGATCGAATAGACTGTGTGAACTATAGAGGAATATCTTTTCTTTTCATACCAGGCAGGCAAGATCTTCGCCGGTATCCTCCACAACAGTCTATCTACTCACATAACTCCAATTGTAGTTCCGGAGGCACAATGTGGCTTCATAGGTAACCGGAGCACCGTGGATATGACACATTGTCAGGGTCAGCCAAGGTTGTGTACTGGCCCCACGCTCTTCTCCATCGTCCTATCAGCAATGCTCGACGACACTTTCCGTGACATGGGGGTGGCGGCTATATATACAGACGGCGCGCTGAC
>JAODUO010001447.1:0-20000 GCA_025642075.2 Ridgeia piscesae | reverse complement strand
TTATAACAGGCCATGTAAATCCAGCGCTCGAAAATGAGGATGAGGAAACTTGGGTGTGGGATGTCCTGATGCATTGTACTATTTGGTTTACAGTTTGTTGTGTTATTCTTCGTGTGCGTTGTTTATGAAGTATGCGAGAACAGTGATGGTTTACTTTTGAATGAGTTCAACCGGTAAGGATAGTTAAGTGGTGGTAATGAAGATTGTTGTCTCAAGATTTCTAAGTTCCATACACAAGTGCCTCATTGCCTTCCCTTGCCGCTTGCAAGGTGACATTATTATGATTACTAAAAATTTACGTTATCAATCCGCCAACTTAGTCTTTAGAAAGACTGTTTATTGTGGACAGCTACTTCAGCACATATTATGTTATACACAACTTATTACCTACTCTACCGTGAACGCCAGTTAGTCTATACGGGTACCGTTCCCTAGCGGATACGTTGGACACTACCTATATAAATAAAATAGGGTTTCTACTAAAAACTTTGCTTATTTGTAATAACAATGCTACCTGATGAAATTTGTATCTTACACATGTAGCTGTTATGCTTATTACTTTATCTGTTATATATTCTATCAAATAATCAGATTTGTTAAATCATGTTTACACACTAGTCGAAGGCTAGATTACCCTATTATCACCTACAATATTAATCTGCTAGAAATTACTGTTAACTAAGAAACGCTTACCAAGTCCACTACTCAATATATGTCTAGTACAACTTTTTTTAATAACCTTCACATAATAATAATAATAATACTAATCAATCAATATTTTATATTGTTTTTCATCTACTATGCACCACCAATTGCAGACATATACACCCGTCAATGTTCCCGCATGTATGTATGATATATATATATATATATATATATATATATATATATATATATATATATATATATATATATATTGTGTGTTTTTGTATTTGGTCTACAATTTTAATTGTAATAAAGTGTGCCTGCAAAGATCACAATTTTAGAAGATATATGCATATAGAAACATACCAACAATGCGTTTCGCTTTTACAGTACTTGTTGCCTGCAAGTCAAATCCTTGCACAAATGGCGGAGTTTGTACAATAACTGCACATGGATACAAATGTGCCTGCAAAAACCACACTTTTGGGAGAAATTGTGAACGTGAGTTTTTATTTTATCGTGTTTTATGTGATTTTATTAAAATATCTTTATTTTTATAACCATAAAACATTTAAAGATTCGCCAAGAATGCATACGTATATATATATATATATATATATATATATATATATATATATATATATATATATATATATATATATATATATATATGCATTATTATTATATACACACTACGTGTATGTTTATATACTTTCTGATACTACAGATGATATCGATAAGTAACCCACGCATCGCTCCCATAGTGGTAATACAAACGGCGTTGTAGACCATTACTTTAGTGTCTTTCCTAAGGTTGTGATTATCGAACACTCGATTTCGCAGTTTCCTGAAGGATGTGCTGGCAAAACATATACGGTTTTGAATTTCTGCTTCAATGTATCAGAATGTCGGAAAACCGTCTCCCACGACAAGTACTTTTTGCACAAATAACGCATTATGTGAGAACACGTGGTGGCCAGAGAAAACGATTCAAAGACACTGCTACACATTATATGAAACAAGGCCAAATTGACATAAATGCCTGGGAATTGACAGCTGCTGAACGTCCACTTTGGCGCCGTAGCATACACCAGACAACGGCCAAATATGAGACAAACCGTCTACTTTATGAGGCGGAGAAACGGCAGAGGAGAAAGCAGTGGGAGATGTCTCAACATCTTCACGTAATATATATATATATATATATATATATATATATATATATATATATATATTCTCAAGCCGTTCAGCTTACATTCGTGGACACACACACACACACACACACACACACACACACACACACACACACACACACACACACACACACACACACACACACACACACACACACAAATAATATAAAATATATATATATAATATATATATATGATATATATATACCAAACACACACACACACACGCACGCACGCACGACACCACACACACACACACACACACACACACACCTAATGCATACCAATTATTCTCATTTCGACAGTCCAGGGGACAAACATCGCTCGACAAGGAAATGCTACACAGTCATCAATGTGGACTTCACGGTGGCATCTGAGTTACGCTCGATACGCCATTGACGGAAATACTGATGGAAACATCTACAGCTGTTCCAGAACTCTTTTTTCCACAGATCCTTGGTGGAAGGTGACGTTCACGAATAACATTCTTGCGACGGACGTCATCATAACAAATCGTGCTGACTGTTGTGGTGAGTTTTCAATCGGGGTGGTTATTGTCAACACAACAATCTCGAAATATCATAATTTTATCAATAATGGCCGGGGTTATTTGTATAGGTTAAGCCTACCCTTATTTTAATTTGATTTTAATAATCGATTACGTTAATGCGACTTGTGTGAACCGAGACGTGTCCGATCAGTAGGTTGTTTGGAAATGCTATAGAAGACTTCCGGCGATATAAGTCGTGTTAACGTTAGGTCAGTATTAAGTAGTTTTCATCTGTGTACATCGCGTACGATACATATACATCTATCTCCCTACCTGGCTTGTTGAATACACCTACTTCAGTGGCAACAAAGTTCACACATGTCACACATCTTACACCTGTATTACATGCCACGTATACTACTCAAAATGTGCTAAGGATCATACCATGTTTATAATGGATCAATATTGAGAAGGCAGCCACCCAGAGACTCATTGGAAGCATGATACACCGTTGCCAGGCTGTGATTGCACACACGCTACTAACATTTGTTGTTGCTGGAAATTGAACTGCTTGGGACATTTTCATGACTTGGAGTAACATTGTGAAACCTACATTTTCTGGGGTCTGCTTCTTTGATGACAGAACGCGTCTTACCTATTGTTCACAATTGGCATACAGCAGTGACATTCATGAAATAAACATGTCCTCGAATACATGACATTTTAAGTTTTTGTGTGATACCCATGCCGAAATATATAATACCGCCCTATAATGATAGTGATCCTAGCCAATATTAAGTAGTATATGACTCACCTGCCACACCAGTGTAATGTTTTCCACGTGCTATGACATTATGACACACCTGCTACAGTTACTACACATGTTACAAATGTTACACGTTATGCCCTGTTATACATGCCACACCTGAATATCAAATAAAACCACCCTCCGCTAAATGGTCGCCAATGTGTGAAAATAACATGTTAGGTTTACATCTAGTTTAACTAAAAGTGTGTCATGATATTTACTATTTGCTATATCTGACAAATTATATTTTCCGTTATATTTACATGTCCCTGTGGCTGTAGAACGATCAGTAAAAATATGTTAAATATTAAAATAAAATAAGTTATAACTAAATGTTTGCAAAACGTTATGCACGTGTTACCGCAAGAAAGAAAATATTATAACATTACATGCCGCATTCCTATGCGTTGTGTTTGTCTGGGGAGAAAACTCACAGTGATCACTTTACGGTAGCACCGTGTGGAATACTCTTCAGTTATGACATTAATAGGTATCGTCGTCAGAATGTAATTGTAGATAATTGGTGGACATGGTGTCGTTAAAGTGTCCCGGGCATGATAGGACAATTCCATAATCACTATCTACTTAACTGAAGATGATAGACACTGCAGTAACATTGACCATATGCGCTCAAACACCACATCAGCTACATTAAATGCTACAGGAATTAGCCGATGAAATTGAAAATCAGGTTCTGAAGATGAACAAGTCAAACACAAAGGTGATGATGGAAAACGACACACCAATATATGTCAACAGCACTCAGATTGAGAACGTTGAAAGCTACGATGGACACTGCTTATCACCACCTGGACACTTACGAAAGGGAAAGACCTAGAGGAAGATTGGCCAGACGTTGGAGATACGAGCTAGACGACTACTGGAAAGTACCATCAGGCAGAGGATAGCGCAAGATGTGGAAACAGCATGCCGAAGCCTTCGCCCAACCACGGGACACTATGGCTGCACAATGATGATGATGATGATGATGATGATGATGATGATGATGATGATGATGATGATGATGATGATGATGATGATGATGATGGTGATGGTGATGGTGATGGTGATGGTGATGGTGATGGTGATGGTGATGGTGATGGTGATGGTGATGGTGATGGTGATGGTGATGGTGATGGTGATGGTGATGGTGATGGTGATGGTGATGGTGATGGTGATGGTGATGTTGATGTTGATGTTGATGATGATGGTGATGGTGATGGTGATGGTGAACATTGACCAAACAAACCTAAATCCAACCAGCGTGACATGCATCTGATACGTTTTAAAGACAGTTACCTTTATCTTTCAGCACTATTTTACATAGTAGTGTTTTTTGTTTGTTTTTGTCAGAGAGGTAGTTATGACTTACTCATGTTTGTTGTTATTTTTATTGTTGTTATAGTGTGTGTGTGTGCGTGTGTGTGTGTGTGTGTGTGTGTGTGTGTGTGTGTGTGTGTGTGTGTGTGTGTGTGTGTGTGTGTGTGTATGTGAGTGTATGTGGTTGTGTGTGTGTGTGGTGTGTGTGTGTGTGTGTGTGTGTGTGTGTGTGTGTGTGTGTGTGTGTGTGTGTGTAGGTGTGTGTCTGTGCTTACATGTGTGTGCGTGCGTGCGTGTGTGTGTGTGCACGCGCGCGTTTGTGTGTGTGAGTGATTGTGCGTTAATGGATAGCATGATACACTATAAACCATTATGTATGTATGCCTATTTTGTATTTGCAATGAATCTAGAGTTACATTCCCTTTGCGCCAGGTCATTCCCTTCGAAATTTCTCGATCTCCGTTGGACCACACAATGGAATGTATGAGTACTGTGGATCGCTAATGAATGTCATGTCAGACGAGGACACGAGATCATTCAAGTGTCCACAAAATACCATAGGAACTTCACTGAAGATCAATCTGAAAAGCAGATATTGGATAACTCTCGTACTGTGTGAAGTGCAAATCTTAGGAAAAGGTACTGTTATTTATTTGATGATTTTACATTGCAACTGAAATATACTTAAGACATGATACCACTTTGGAAACAATGTGTTACAGGGAGTAACAATGCGCACAGTTATCGACGAACAATTTATCGATAACTTACTATTTTAATAGACCAATATGACGTTAGTTAATTTCGAAGCAAAAGAAAGTTGTTCTCTTAACATATTACACAGTATCATATGCGTTTTACACATACTGGACATTTAATTCATTTCTGATATATGTCATGTAATTGCCTGGGTTTTATTAATTGTATGTTCGGCCAATGAAAACTGTGTAAGGTACTGAGTTGTGGTAATCGTCAACACATTGATTGACACACTTTTGCTCAAACTAGTAATATAATAATGACTCGATAATGTCATAACCATAAGGAAGTGGATGTTAACCAGCATGGGAAGACAAGCGAGCTGGTTAGTGAATGAATATTATATGATTTTACGAAGGAAATTAACTATACATTATTATAACATGTAAGTCTCGCGCTCGAAAAGGAGGATGTGGAAACCTGGGTGCGGGATGTCCATTGTGTCCATGTTAAAGAGTATGGCTTTTTGGTTGTAATAATCGAGCTGTCCTCATATTGCGTTTATAATTTTATTTTCCGACGGATAATTACAAAAGAAGGAGTGGAACACTGCTCGTAACAACGATCACTGAAATCATGCATTGCATCTTCAACTCGTACTTGTATTTAACGATTTAACGATCTTGACAAGTAATAAAGAATGTCATTGTTCGAGCAGTACAGCCTGTTTTTTTTTCGCAACTGTATATATTATTTGCATTTAGTCAACGTGTCAGATATAAGTGCTTAATGAACTATTGTGAAGCCACTACGTACAGTACTGTAAAATGCAAATCCCGTAAAAGAAACATACCGCCTAAAATCGTTCATAATATCTGCGCTGTGTAATTCGCTATATGTATATGACAGTGCGGTAAACACAATATTAAATCGATCAGTTAAGATAGGAAAACTATGACACAAGATATTTATGACATAGCAGGAACCGAGCTCATCACCGTTTATGCCCCGTTTTTAACCGACGTTCTGGAAAACAAATGCAAGTCCAGCAGAGAATGATGCTCGGGTCCCTCTCTCTTCTTTGTTATGATCTCCTCTTGCTTTGCGTAACATAACGTACCACAACGTGCCAGAAACATAGCACAACGTTGTACAACGTAGCATAACATGGTACAGCGTATTGTAGCTTGGCACAGCGTGGCATAATGTGGCACGGGGAAAGTGCCACAACGTGTGCAAAAACGCAACAGAACCTAGCAGCCGACGAGAATCGCTCCGTTCACGTTCTCTCACATTTGTGCTACGTTGTAGCCACGTTGCTTCAACGTTGTTTCCCCGTAGTGTCCACGTTGTTGCACGTTGTTGCACGTTGTTGCACGTTGTTGCACGTTGTTGCACGTTGTAGTATGTTGTGGGGAAAGGGCAGCGAATTTTGATCACGTCCAAAATTAAAATGTCCCTTTCACAATGTTCATGTTTGATCATGTTTAACCACGTTGTTCCACGTTCGATCACGTTGTAGCCACGTTCTGCCACGTTTCGCAATATATATGAACGTGACGGCCAAAACGTGACACTATGACTGGGCCTTCACGGTTACGTAACTCTGCCATCCAAGCGGTATTACTGGTATCCAACCATAGATTAAATTAAAGCTAAAACGATTACCATCAGAAATAATTACTAACAACACTTCCCCAATCGCATCAGTCGGAAACTACAACTGTCATCCGTCGCTAGAATAAATAATTATCATTCTTGTGTCCTGTCCCCAATCAAGTCCAGTCGCGGTGACTTTCGCCATGTATCTTAGGCCCTACATACTATAATTGATGTGTGCGGCATGGCATGGCGCCTTAGACGTAATTAGCCACATTTTGTAAAAGTAATAATATTCCAGATTCTGTCATAGTCTATATATCTGCAAAATTAAGAACCATCACCCATGGGCCAACATTATTCAACTTTATACAACACAAAAATAGTGCCATCAAGACAAACACAAATATCATGTAAACTATAATATTGCCACGTTAACATTCAAGTTCACAAGGCTGGATGGCGACTACTACTGTTTTAGAGGAGACTCCTGACTATTCCTTACATTGTTAGGGTGACTGGTGACTGTTTTAATAATTGAGTCAGATGTTTTCCATACTGTTGAATGTGTCGAGTCGGCTAGAGAAACACGTCAGAGGAAATGCTTCCGCAACACAGGTCACCTCTTATAAATGTATCTAATTGGCGTTGAAGACACCAAACGGGGCTTCACATCGTCAATCACCAAACCCTTACAAAATACATGTCCCATCAATGGTGCTGTTTCAGTACAAAATTAAGTGTGAGGTCATTGCGTGTTATGACAAAATTTAGATTGTATGACACGTGGGAAATCTTGGTACGTAGATAGCATCAAGAGAACCAGCTACACAGGCTTATGTGTGTATGCATCTAGAGATATAAGAGCAATGCGTTTCATTCATACAGTACTGGTTGACTGCAAGTCGCATCCTTGTACACATGACGGGACCTGTACAGTAAATGCCAATGGATACAAGTGTGCCTGCAAACGTAACTTTTTGGGACGAAATTGTGAAAGTGAGTTTTAATTATATCGTGCGATATTAAAAATAGATTTATTCCCATAGCTATTGATTATATTATTTAAGATTCGTCAATTATGCACATGTGTGTATATGTATTATATATATATATATATATATATATATATATATATATATATATATATATATATATATATATATATATTATATATATATATATATATATTATCATATATATATATTATATATATATACATATATATATATATATATATATATAATATATAATTTATATTTATATATATATATATATATATATATATATTATCATATATAGTATGTATGTATATATACATATACATATATAGTATCAGTATGTATTGTATGTATATATATATATATATATATATTATATATATATATATATATAATCTTTTTATATTATAATATCATACTATATAATACGAAAAGATACGGTACGGAACAATTTCAAGGAATGCTCATTTTAATACAGAAGCCAGGCAAACCGACAAGTCCTGTGCCAAGTGTACGTCTGAAAATATTACTATCAGAGCCACTCGGCCTAGATAGTGAAGCTCTCTTGAAGAAAACAAATATGATATAACATATCAACATGATAATGCAACAACCACGATCGCTTCTGACGCCATATATAATAAAATGAAACACAACCAAAGTGGGACGAGGAAATAATAATAGTAATACAAATATTAATAACTTCTTATTCGAAAATATACTCGAAGATCAAGCTCGTCAAAACCAAGTGATTAAACAGTCTCATAATCGTACACACTGCGCAAGTCGTCGATGACTTTGTTAGGAAGATAGGCGGCACTTAAAGAAATATGTTTTCAGACTACGGCGGAATGAAACAATATTTCGGTTTTATTTAACACTGGCAGGAATATAATTCCACAGAGTTGGTACGGCAACAGATACATCTCGGGATACAGATTTCGTCTTCACCAGAGGAATGTGAAGAGGGTTACTATTGATTGATCTTAGCTTTCTGGAATGTCATGCTGGAATGAGCATCGTATTCAGATATGCTGGTGGTATTGAATGGGTTTGATAGGCTATTGTACAAGTCTTGAAAATAATGCGGTAGTGCACAGGGAGTCAATGCAATGGTTTCAGAAGCGCCACTGAGCGGAGAAAAACAAGGAGAACATGTTATTAACATAGCCAAACAATGTTGGACAAGATTGCTTAGAGATGTTGCAATTGTTTAGCAACGGAAGGTCCGATATACCGGCGAATACGGCGAAGATGGCGGATATGGTAAAACAGCAACGATATTTTTTCGATATATGACATTTTAAGTTCATATTTTCACCAAACGTTACTCCGGGATTTAACACTGGGTGGCTTGTGTGATACTCCGACTTAAAATATATGTCGGGAAAATACATCACGTTTTCTACACTGTTTTGGGGTACTACTGATGGAAAATGTTGTCTTAATTGCACTAAGCTTTAATTTGCTATTTTCATCCAGTGGGGGATATCTGGGAGACAATCTTTGAGCTGGATTAGGCTGCTACAAATGTCTGCAAGAGCCAACGAAATGTTGCCTTGTGTGTCATCTGGTAATGATCTCGATTGTGACTTTTGATAAAACATTGAACAGAGAGTGACAAGCATTGGCCCATAAACCTCATGAGGTGGGCAATATATCTGAGAACAGATCATACCTTAATGGCTTGCTATCTATCAGTGAGGTATGAAGAAAACGAGCTCAATGCTGTGCCAGATATGTTGTACCACATTGATAAACGTGTAAATATTGAAGGATGACATATTCAGAAAACATCAGAGAATAACAATAAACTATCATGTTGTTAATCAATCTGCATTTCATTTAAAATCAGTCGCTAAATATTGTAGTTCCCATTTTATTTAGATTATTCAGAAAACTCAAGGAATAAAAAGAACGTATTAAGCTGGCAATCAGTATACTTCTTATTAAAGAACACCAATCTGACAAAAATATACTCATCTGACTTTAGTGTCAATACAGTGAAATTGTAGTAATGCAGTAGCGATGTCATTGATTTTACAGAATTTACTCATCTTAGAATGATACACAGTAGTATTATAATTCCCATTTCATTAATGTTTGCAGAACGTGACGTATGCAAGTCAACACCGTGTCAAAATGGAGGAAATTGCAATAATATCGTCAATGGATTCACATGCAGCTGCAAGAATGCTTACGTTGGGAATAACTGCGAAAGTGGGCATTATTGCTGTTTAATTTTCTTTTTAAAATATTTTCATAAACTCCTAAATATCCTAATTTTAACATGATTAATTATTATGGTAGAGCAGGTAAATAATGTAGCAAACACAATGAAGTTGTACTGTATGTCACAAACAATTCAATTCTGCATATTTTAATATTGTTCATGATGTGTAATCGTTGGACAAAATACTGAAGCTGTTCTTAAGAGAAGCAAATCAAGACTGCAATATCAAAATGACAAAATAGCAAACAAGCATCCAAGGCGTTAACATGCAAATGGAACGTAATTACAAAGGAACATGACAGTTTTAAGGAACACTTATTATGGAAACACCAGGAAAAAATAACATTAAACTGGCAAGCAATGTGCTTATTATTATACAGACTAAAGGGACAACAATCTATTCGTCTGAGTTTAGTGACAATACAGTTAAACGGTAGTAATGTAATTCCGATTTCATTGATTTTATAGAATGTACACAGCCTAGAGTGAAAAAAGGTAGTATTGTAAATCACATTTTATTGATTTATTTACAGTACACGACGTATGCCAGTCAATAACGTGTCAAAATGGAGGAAATTGCAGCAATACAGCAAGTGGACACACGTGCAGCTGCAAGACTGATTACATTGGGAAAAACTGCGAACGTCAGTGCTATTGCTATTAGATATACTTTTTAAATATATTTTAAGACACTCCTCTATATTATAAATCTGGCATGATTAATTGCCATGGTAGTGGTGATATTAAAACAAACAAGGATTAAAAAGAGCATACTAAGATGTCAAGCAATGTGATTCTTATTAACAAAAAGACAAGTTAGACAAAAATCTAGTCATCTGGGTTTAATGACAATGCGGTAACAGTATAAGTCTGATTTCATTTATTTTACATAATTTAACCATCTTAGAATGGAAAACGGTAATACTGTAATTCCCATTTTATTTATTTTCACAGTACGTGATGGGTGTAAGTCAAATCCGTGTCAAAATGGCGGAAATTGCAGCAATACAGCAAGTGGACACACATGCAGCTGCAAGACTCTTTATATTGGAAACAACTGCGAAGGTGAATATTATTGATATTAAATATGCTTTTTAAATATACTTTAGTAAATGGCTACATATGCTAAACTTAGCATGACTAAATGTTAAGGTAGTGGAGGTATACAATGTACTAAAGACACTATGAAGTCGGATTCTATATTCGATTCAGCATATTTTAATATTGTTGATGTAGTGGAATCGATGGACAAATATTTAAGCAGTTCTTAAGATAAACAAATAAAACTTATAATAATAATAGCGAAAATTACACAATTGGTACAATATATCTCTCGATATAATTTAGGCTATACAAGTAGCTTATTACTTGACAATAATGGCATAAACCATTACATCAACAAATTAAAATGGTTTAATGTAACAATAGAGCCTACTTCATTTATTTACAAAATGGTATGGTAATTTATTTGTATAGCGTATTATTTCCCCCGTGAACATGACGTACGGTGCGCAGTTGTTACCTGATGTGCTAAGGGTGATAAGACAGAAATATATGTTCAACTTTTAATAGAAAGCTGCGAACGTCATTAAGTAACAATGACTCTGCATCTTCTTCATTTCTACGAAGTATTTACAAATTATGTGAACAATTAATTACCCCCACCGCAGCGAGATATGCCATGGAGCTGTCAGTAGGTGGAATATGTGTGAATCAAATAGTGTCACTGTCGTGCGATTATTATTTCAAATTGCGCCACCCTACAATCAGTACACAACATCAATCGTTACGTAATCCTGTGATACACTTTTAGAAGAATGTTGTCTTCCTATAAATATTGGCCAGCCAGTGCCCGATCGAATTATATAAAAATGAAGGTCAAACAAGGTCACCATCAAAAGACACATGGTCCAACTGCGACAAACCTTTAACATGGTGTATCCCCTACGTTTAGAGGGTGGCCAATATTTATAGGAAGACAGCAGGCTTCTAAAAGTGTAGTGTGTGTGTGTGTGTATATATATATATATATATATATATATATATATATATATATATATATATATATATATATATATATATCAGTTAAGTGGCAATGCAATAAAACGGTAGTAATAAAATTGAGACTTCAATGATTTTACAGAACAGGATTACTGCAAGTCGCGGCCGTGTAAAAATGGAGGCATTTGCAACAATACCGCAACTGGATACACATGCAGGTGCAATAATGATTACATTGGGAACAACTGCAATCGTGAGTATTTTATTGCTATTATGTACATCTAAAAATATATATTTTCATAATCTCCTATGTGTATACAATTTAGCACGGCCAATATGTACATTATTGGAGTAAATTAGGCAAGCATACAGTAAGAAATTGGAGCATATAGTATTAGCAATTATGTTAGCAATAAAACGGGTGCTATTATGTACACTTGAAACATATATTTTAATAATATCGTGCATATATTACATATAGCCTGAATAATAAATATATTCGTGATGCTAAACTAATCGAACACAATCTACTCATTTGAATTAAGTGACAATGTTATTCAACGGTAGTAATGTAATAATTGTATCATTGATTCTACACAACGTAATCATTGCTAGTCAAGGCCGTGCAAAAATGGTGGCGTAATATCTTAAGAGGATGCACATGTAGCTGCAAGAATGATTGCTTTGGGAACAGCTGCGATCGTGAATATTATGTTTATTATATGAAATTTGTCAAATATAGGCAATACAGGTATATCAAAACATGAACAGAATAATGTCAAAAAAACCACGTAGAAAGTTTATTGTAAATAAGTGAAAGAACATTATTGTTAGAACATGAAATTCTGGAAGAAAACTGCCCTTACCGTATATATATATATATATATATATATATATATATATATATATATATATATATATATATATATATATATATATATATATATATATCACTCTAAACGCAGTACAAATGGAACCTAAGTATAGCAGGAACACTAAATGTTGAAGGAAACATTATAAAGAAAACACCATAGAATAAAAATGACACAACAAAGTGTCACGCAGTGTGCTTCTTATAAAATAGTCGGAAAGTCTTTAAGTGGGAACGCAATAAAACGGTAGTAATAAAATTGAGGCTTCAATGATTTTACAGATCACGATTTCTGCAAGTCAAGGCCGTGTAAAAATGGAGGCGTTTGCAATAATACCGCAACTGGACACACATGCAGCTGCAAGAATGATTACATTGGGAAGAACTGCGGTCGTGAGTATGTTATTGCTATTATGTACATTTAAAAATATTATTGCAATAATACCAATATTATTGCAATAATACCGCAACTGGACACACATGCAGCTGCAAGAATGATACGTTCTTTTTATTCCTTGTGTTTCCCAATAAGCAAACTAAAATGGGAACTACAATACTACCGTCATTCATTCTAAGATGATTACATATTTAGCGAGTGATTCTTAATGAAATGCAGATTGACTAACAACATGATCTTTTATTTATATTTCTGTTGTTTTCTGAATATGTTATCCTTCAATATTTGCACGTATATTAATGTGGTACAACATATCTGGCACAGCATTGAGCTCGTTTTCTTCATACCTCACTGATAGATGGCAAGCCATTAAGGTATGATCTGTTCTCAGATACACTGCCCACCTCATGCGGTTTTCGGGCCATTGCTTTTCACTCTTTGTTCAATGCCACTGTGCTGTTTTATCCAAAGTCACAATCTAGAACATTACCATATGACACACAAGTTAACATTTCGTTGACTATTCCAGATAGTTGTCGCTCTCTAATCCAGCTCAAAGATTGTCTCCAAGATATCCCCCACTGGATGAAAATAGAAAATTAAAGCTTACTGCAATTCAGACTAAATTTCTTATCAGTGGTTCCCCGATACAGTGTAGAAAACCTGATGTTTTTTCCCGACATATATTTTTGAGTTGGAGTGTCACACAAGCCGCCCAGTGTTAGATCTCGTAAAAACCTTCGGTGAAAATATGAACTTCAAATGTCATAAATCAAAAACATTTCGTTGCTCTTTTTACCATATCCGCCATCTTCGCCGTATTCACCGGTATATCGGACCTTCCGTTGCTAAACCATTGCAACATTTCTAGTAAGCAATCTTGTCCAAAATGTTTTGGCTATGGTAATAACATGTTCTCCTCGTTGTTTTTTATGGTGACCTTGTTTGACCTTAATTTTTATATAATTGCGCACTGGGTGGCCAATATTTATAGGAAGACAACAGGCTTCTAAAAGTGTACCGCTCTTTACAATGATTTTAAAAAATATATATATATATATATATATATATATATATATATATATATATATATATATATATATATATAGCTCACTCTAAACGCAGTACAAATGGAACCTAAGTATAGCAGGAACGCTAAATGTTGAAGGAAACATTATCAAGAAAACACCATAGAATAAAAATAACACAATACAGTGTCACACAATGTGCTTCTTATAAAATAGTCGGAAAGAAATTTAATCATTTCAGTTAGGTGGCAATGCAATAATACGGTAGTAATAAAATTGAGACTTCAATGATTTTACAGAGCAGGATTACTGCAAGTCAAGGCCGTGTAAAAATGGAGGCGTTTGCAATAATACCGCATCTGGGCACACATGCAGCTGCAAGAATGATTACATTGGGAACAACTGCGAACGTGAATATTGTATTGCTATTACGTACATTTACAAATATATATTTTGTAATAATCTCCAAGGTTTATTAAATTTAGCACGGCCAATGGGTACATTATTGGAGCAAATTAGGCAAGCATACAATAGGAAATAGGACCAAATAGTATTAGCAATTATATTACCAACAAAACGGTAACTAATTGCTATTATATACACTTAAAACATATGTTTTACTAATCTCGTGCATATATTACATATAGCCTGACTAATAAATATAGTCATGATGCTAAACTAATCGAACACAATCTACTCATTTGAATTAAATGACAATGTTATTCAACGGTAGTAATGTAATTATTATATCATTGATTCTACACAACGTAATCATTGCTAGCCAACGCCGTGCAAAAATGGTGGCGTAATATCTAAAGAGGATTTAACAAGATTTAACAAGATTTAACAAGATTGCCACCTAGAGATTCAACTCTAGATGGCAGGTGGACTAGGAAGCCATTTGGCTTATCGAGAGTCCCAACCTATCTATCTAAGTATACCCCGCCCTTCTTAAGTATATGTCAATTTTATTTTTAAATATATTAACACTGCTAGCACCTACACAATCAGCTGATAATCTGTTCCATTCGTTTACTGTTCTTTGTGAAAATGAAAATATTATAATATCTAGTCTACACTGCTTCTTTGCTAATGTAACTCCATGTCCTCTAGTCCTTCTCTCTTCCTTGACTGTGAAAAATAAATTTCTGTCAATATTTTCATATCCATTCAATATTTTAAACACTTCAATCTGATCTCCTCTCAATCTTCTGGTTTCTAGTGTTGTTAAGCCACATTCTTTTAGACGCATTTCATAACTAATATTCCTGAGTTTTGGTATCATTTTGGTTGCTCTCCTTTGTACTCTTTCTAGCATATCAATATCCTTCTTGCGATATGGCCTCCATGCTTGTATACAATATTCTAAGTGAGGCCTAACTATTGTTTTATACAGCGGTATTATTAGTTCTTTTTCTTTGTACACTATATTTCGCCTAATTAATCCAAGAATTTGGTTTCCCTTCGCTGCTGCAATTCCACACTGCTCTGATACCTTCATGTCAGCACTAATAGTTAAGCCCAAGTCCTTTTCCTTTAAGGTAGTATTTAGTACAGTATCACCCATTGTATATTGTGCATCTTCATTCCCATGTCCTGTGTGAAGGCACTTACACTTTCCAAAATTAAACAGCATTTGCCACTTCTCAGACCATTCTATCAACTTATTAAGATCATCTTGTAAATGCTGTCTATCTGCATCACTTTTAATTTTCCTAAACACTTTTGTGTCGTCCGCAAACTTCAACACCTTGCTTGTTATGTCATCATCCAAATCATTGATATATATTAAGAATAAAATACGTCCCAGTACTGATCCCTGCGGTACTCCACTCAAAACCGCTTTCCAGTTTGAAACCTCCCCATCAACTACTACTCTTTGTCTTCTACCAATAAGCCATTTTTCTATCCAGTTGATCATTCCATTTCCTATGCCATGAGCCTTTAGTTTAAGTAGTAGTCTTTGGTGTGGCACTTTGTCAAAGGCTTTTTTAAAATCTAAGTAGATTATATCTACTGGTGATCCCTCATCTAGCCACTTTGTGACATCTTCCAAAAAAACATAACATATTTGTTAAGCATGACCTCGCTTTTAAAAACCCATGTTGAGATGGGTTTATCAATTTATTTTTAACAAGAAAATCAACCAGGTGATCTTTAATTAGTCTTTCTAATAGTTTGCAAATCACCGATGTTAAACTCACTGGTCTATAGTTCTCTGACTTGTTTCTCGAACCTTTTTTAAATAATGGTATAATGTTTGCTTCTTTCCATTCTAACGGAACTATTCCCTCCTCTAATGACAAATTGAACACTGTTGCAAGCGGTATGCTGATTTGTTCTACAATTTCCAATAGTAATTTGGGAGGAATCCCATCCACTCCAGGTGATTTATTATCCTTCATATCTCTTATTTTCATAGCTACCATTGTTGGGGTTACAATTAGTTGTCCTAAATAGTCAAACTCTCTCCCTTCGAACTTAGTCTCAAGTACTGGTAATATACTAATATCTTCCCTGGTAAACACCGAACTAAAGTACTCATTTAGGTTTTCTGCCATTAAGAATCCCTCTGTTATTATGTTTCCATCACTACCTTCTAGAGGACCGACCTTATCCTGAACTTTCTGTTTACTTCGAACATACGCATAAAAACTCTTGCTGTCATGTTTTATATTAAAAGCAATTTTTTGTTCGTAGCTTCTCTTTGAATTTCTAATTTCAGCTGTAGCTTGATTAAGTGCTTCTTTATAAATGCTATAGTCTTCTTCACTTCCGGTATGTCTATATGTCTTCCACATCATTTGCTTGTACTTGATTTTTCTAATGGCTTCCTTCGATAAGTGTTTCTTCTTTGACCGTTTCCCCTGTTTTTTCAAGGGGACAAATTTGTCAACGACGCAGTCAATTTCACTCTTTAAAATATTCCAGCATTCTGTTGCTGTCTTATTCTTCAGTGTGTTATTCCAGTCTATCTTTGCTAAATATTCCCTCATGTCCTTATATCTTCCTTTGTGAAAATTTTTCCTGTACCTTATTTTTCTATTCCGTTCTGCCTTTACTTTGATGATAAAATGTATCTGGTTGTGATCACTACACCCCAGTGGCTCACATATCTTGACATTATCAACAAATTCCTTCTGTGAGCTCAATACTATGTCTAACACGTTCTCGCCCCTGGTTGCTTCTAACACATGTTGAGAAAGGAAACTATCTTGTACTAAATTCAAAAACTCTTGATCCTCTCTCCCGGTACTCTGTAGAGATGTCCACTGTATATGCCCATGGTTAAAATCCCCCATAATAATACAGTCCCGTTTACTCACTTCTTTGATAGCGTTGTGTATTTTTTCATTCTCTTCCATGCTTATGTTTGGACTCCGATACACTAACCCAACAGTTAGTGTTGAGTTTCCTGTAACTATGTTACACAAGATACACATGTAGCTGCAAGAATGATTGCTTTGGGAACAACTGCGATCGTGAATATTATGTTTATTCTATAAATTGTCAAATATAGGCAAAACAGGTATATCAAAACATGAACAGAATAATGTCAAAAAACACGTCGAAGGTTTATTGTAAATAAGTGGAAGAAAATTATTGTTAGAACATGACGTTAGGAAGAGAACTTCGTTCTGTAACAAACTTAGAAAAAAGAACATAAGCAATGTGCTTTTTATATACAAAATATTACTTATATGTAAAAATTAAAACTGATTAGTAACAAATCAACACATTTCAGTTAGATGACAATGCAATAACACGGTTATAATTGTAATTTGATTGACCTTACAGCACGTGATTACTGCAAGTCAAAGCCATGTAACAATGGAGGAGATTGCACTGATACCGGAAGTGGTTACATATGCCTCTGCACGCCTGGTTACATTGGGACGAACTGCGACAGTGAATATTATTGCTATTACGTGTAGTTTTGATATTTGATTTCGTAATGTCCTAAATATGTTTATTTGATCATGACTAATGGTGACATTAGTGGATGTTAACATATGCCAGTTAAAGTATGCATGTTGACTGCATGTACATCATATGTTGCGTGCTAGATTGATGCTAATAGGGAAACGTGTTAATATTATCAATGTTTTCGTTCTAAATAGCTGAGATTCTTAACCGTATGTCATTTAAGTTGTGGTAAAACCTAAATAATTTATCGTTCGGACCCGTGAACTTTCCTTTCCCCATGGATAGTTGGATGGTGGATAGGTGGATGAGTGTGTGTGCGTACATACGTACGTACGCACGTACGCATGCGTACATATACGCACGTATATTTGAACATGCGTGCGTACATACAAAAACACGTACGGACATACGTGCGTGCGTATATACATACTTACATTTATGTATGCAATCTTTCTGACGTACATTCATACATATATACACACACATACATACATATATATATACATATATAACGTGTATACATACATACATACATACATACATACATACATACATACATACACACACACACACATACATACATACATACATACATACATACATACATACATACATACATACATACATACATACATACATACATACATACATACATACATACATACATACATACATACATACATACATACATACATACATACATACATACATACATACATACATACATACATACATACATACATACATACATACATACATACATACATACATACATACATACATACATACATACATACATACATACATACATACATACATACATACATACATACATACATACATACATACATACATACATACATACATACATACTTTACGTTCATACGTTCATACATACATAGGTTCATACATACATAGGTTCATACGTGCAGAGACACACACACACACACACACACACACACACACACACACACACACACACACACACACACACACACACACAAAACGGCAAGTACATTTGCTCTTGCAATGCTAATTACTCACGACACATATATTTACTAAGTGAAACAGACTATTTTGTGTATTAAAAAGACAACAATTATAGCTTCAATTGCAGAGATAGTTACTGTGGACAAATAAGTTAGAGTAATTAAGGTATGAATAATCGTTTGACATTATATTGGATGCAAGCTTGGCGCTTTACGATGACGTTAATTAACGCTCGCTGTCGTTTTTGTTTCCTGACTGTAATAAGATATGTTGTAGCTATATATTCGACGATAGAAATGGTTATGTGTTTCCACAAAAAGAGGTTGTGTGTGACCGCCTGCAGAGACGAGGACGTGGATGGAACGTATGTGTCGTGTGATGATTGTCGCGAATACTTTATATGCAAAGGTGGCTCAGGGACAAAGCATATATGTCCACGTACACAAAACTGGGGATTCAATGTCGACACGAGACAATGCCAGTACAAGTCCCCGCACTGCTTCCCTTGCGGTGGTAGGTTGCACTTTCTTCTATTACACGCCACTAACGTCATACAAACATGGTATTGGGAATAGTTCGTTTTGTCTCCTGTGAGAACATACGATCAAAGTATGTCCCGTTGGTCTGGGCAGTGTCTTTTTCGACACCTAGACAATTAAAGGATTATCCCAGTCAGCGACGGGTTATCAGTATGTACATACAAGTATTTAACACATTGGTTGTGCATAGTAATTATGCACACCAAGTATTAATATACAACTAATTATAGCATTATTGTACAAAATCATGTTATCTTGG